>JAIUCT010000028.1:4042684-4056416 GCA_021307375.1 Tetraneura akinire
ATTATTATTATTATTATTATTATTATTATTATTATTATTATTATTATTATATTATGTAAAGTTGCACGAATGATGGAAATACGTTTACTCACACGCGTGAGAGACCGTCTTTTTTGATATAAGGACTCAGGATAATATAATATATTGATAATATTGCGCTTGTAAAACCATTTGCTATTTTTCTAACATGATACGTATAATATTATATTTTATTATACGTATATTATTATTATTATTATAATGTCTTCGGCGATCTTTTATACCGCGCTAATAATGTGTCGTGTAATTAGTGTCACCAGTAAAATGCCACCAAACGAGTACTTATCATAATACTTATTACTACACTATCTTACACTCGTATTTAAAAATACCTATTACATAAATATTATTCTTGTTCGGATACGATGTACAGGACGATCGGAATGTCACGTTATACGAAAACGATCGGAAATACTACCCGAGAATATATTCGAACACCCTGTATGTATGTATGCGCACGCGCGAAATATACCTAATCTTAATCAATTCACGTGGGCGAATATTACAAATGCGTTTCGTGTATATAAAATACTGTATACGTTATTTTGCACACGTATTTATTTTTCCTCGCGATAATAATAATAAAAAATAATAATTATTTTAAATTATTGCTTCCCGCCACGGTAGCCGATAGGTACATATGCAGGTTGCATAATATTATCATAATAATAATAATAATAATGATAATAATAATAATAATAATAATAATAATATTATTATTATTATATATGACAACGCGCGAGGTAGTTCGAACGAAGATGAGTCGTTCATGAATTATTAATGATCTTATTATAATATATTATAATTAGTACTTGCGAATATCAAAATTAAATCGTGAGTTAAGGCTAAAATTGGAAAATTAATGGTACATCTATAATATTGTATACAGGGTGATTATATTTCTTTTAGGTTGTAGCATAGCGTATTTATATTTTCGTAGACATCATAAATTCATAATTTTTGCGTATTGTAATATTTGATCATACTCATACTGTATTTAACCTTTGTATATTAAACTGTTTTACTCATCTTAAAACAAAAAGCAGTTTAGGTATCTCTAAAAATTGTTGTTTTTTTTCACTTTTTTTCTTGCACTCAATGTTAGTAATAAATATGCAAAATATTTTTGAAAGTTTTATTTTTTACTAAAATCTAATAATAAACGATAATTTGTCCGATGTGAAATTTTAATACCACATCTAAATACATTTTAATTAAGTTTTACAATCTTTTTAATCTTAAAAAAAGACGTAGATTAACGAAAAAAGTCTCACTTTCCAAAAAATACCTTTTACCGTTTGTCACTCTCTAGGAGGGAAGCATTGTACAGTTGGTTTAACCAGCGGTGTATACGCATTTTATTTGTTTAAAAACGATCTGGTGGGATGTCGACATTATTATTTTTTTATTATCGTCGCCGTTTTACTATCTTAGTCTTTGTCGCGCCAAGATTGGTATCGATACGCGTGCCTACGGACTAATAATAATATTAATATAAACGAAAGATGATATTAGACGAAATGTGTGCCGATAATAATAATATATTTTATGGTTTCGTGGGCATGCGTTCACGTGGGTTTTAAGTAGGAAAATTGCCTCGGTATCTACTCTTCTATACGACTATTACTTGTAGGTACCTGCATATAACATAAAATGTTTTTTAATTACCATCTACCCGAATCGTGTTTGCGCAGCGAAAATAATTTTTCGTTGGGATTTTACTGAAAAAAAAAATACTGTAAATAATGTAAAGTTGTGCATTCATTTACCAGATGAATTTAATTTTGATATTATAATATACAATACATAAATGGCTGACGCAACTGTTTGAAACTATAATATTAACAAGAGTAAAATCTATATACGAAAAATGATATTTGGCGTTGAAAAATCGAAATACCATATTTAAAATAACGACAAATTAATAATTTGAAATTAATAATTGACATATGACACGGTTCAAGAAAATTAAATACGTGCTGATCCAGTCTAAGGTCTGACAAACTGTAGAATGTAATATGTCTTTATTTAAATGATTATTATTTTATTAATTTTATTGTGTACACAGCGTAAAAACAAGTGAAAACGATTTAATATTATTATACAGATAGAACAATGCATTTTTGTTTTTTTTTTTTTTTAAATTATATGATATAGGATTTTAATGTTCTATTAACATTATAACTTGAATAATATTATTATAATAATTATTGTGGTAACGAAATATTACTGATTAATATTGATTTTTGAAAAGCCTATAGTTTAAGATTTGAGTTTTCACAAAATATCGATGATAAAAATACTCATACCCATATTAAATTAATTAAAGTTATTCAATATTTTCTACGAATTTACAAATTTTAAGAACATATTATACATCACGTATTTATTTATGCATACATTGTTTAAATAAGACGAAAATATATTATTTTATTTTGGTAGATATAAATTTCTTCGATCCGAGGGAAAGTATATTATTATTAAGTGACGGGCGAAAAATATTACGAAAAAAAAAAAGAAAAGATTTTTGATGTGTACTACAGCGTATGTATATATTATTATAATGATATTATCGTTTTTATATTATAATTTAGTTGATGATTTTATACGATAGAATAATTTTTGGAAACTCACAAAGATATATGAGTAGGTATTATCCTACTTTTATTCCAGGCATTAAAAAAAAAATAATAATAAATAATAATAATAATTAAAACGGAACTAAAATAACAACGAATATATTTATATACATAATATATTATATAAGTAGTACGTATAATTATATATGCTATATATATATAATATATGCTATATATTATATTATTGGAGATTAATAATAATTATAAATTTATAATTGCGATTGTTACATGGAAACAGTTCATGGTCGGTCCGAAACGCATAAAAAAAAAAAAATCGCGATGCTTTTTATATTATTATATACCCGTGTTATTGTATACCTATTTAATATTGAATAGGTATAAATGCACAATCATAGATAAGCATTATCGTCGACGCTACTATACATAATATACAGGGTGAATATTTCGCTTTATCGCTAGTCACCGAATGTTGTTTTTAAAAATGTAAGTAAATATTTGGTTAAATATTTGTTTGCATTGTATTTTTTCATGGATTACATAAAGATTTTATTTATTTTATTATTATAATTGTATACTATTTTGTAAATGTAAATCGAATTTATAAAAAAAAAACAACACTACTCATTAATTAACATGCCTATAAAAATAATTTTTTTTAAAAAAATCAATACGGTTTTAAATGATTTATGATTTTAAAATTAAAATTCTATACTATTATAATAATATTATCATATTTTATTAGGTACCTAAAAGAAAGACTATTTTTTCTGAGAAATTTTGGCCGAAGTAAAAATTTATGAGAAAAAACTACCCTGTATGATAAAAGTCGTATAATAGTGTGTGGCACGCGTGCCCCGTACGAGTTTCTGGGTTTCGGCGTGAACGCGTTCGCGATTGTCGAGACAATGGGACAAGATAAATATGGATTGTATATTAAAACGTAGCCGGAAGGTTCGTGTAAAAATATATATATATGTGTATAGATAAATAAATAATAATAAAAACAGTTTTCTAAAAAAAAAAAAAGGCCTCCAGCTTCTTGCGGGTCGTGACAAATATCTGAAAAAAAAAGAAAAGAAAACGCGGTAGAAAAAAAAACGATAACCGTATTATAATCACATTACGCGATAGCTTTTATATTATGCGGATTTTTTTTTTTTTTTTTTTTATCTTCCAACAGTTGGTTGTAAAATTAACGATAATTATTACAGAATTTATTGTTTTAAATGTTAATAATTTCATTCGATTCGTCCGCTGCGAAATAATTATAATAAACAGGATGCAAGTACGCGTATAGGTAGTGTACGTCGTGTACGAATACGAGCGTACGCATACAGGGCGATCGCAAATTTATTTCTCGAAATTATAACTAGTGATGTAAGTAGAAAATTTCTGACCTTGCGAAAATTTCCAATAGAAATTTCTAGAGAAAAATTGTATTATTCGTTTTTATTTACATTAATATTATTTTGATAATAAAGCAATTGATACTGCGAATGAAATATATAATGAATAATGTATTATGAAAGATAAGCATATCTGATATTTTTTTTATAATATTATACTTCAATTTCAGATTCAGATTTTTAATTTTTATTAACTTACTTTTTATTACGTTTATGTTGTTTATATTTTAAAAATAAAACATTTGAATAATAAATTAATAAAATTTGAATAGTACATTTTATTATATATTATAATTTATATATTAATGGTATTTACACACCTTAAGACTGAAAAATAAGCTCTATTCATAAATTAAATTAAATTTTGAAATTTCTAGAATATTAAATTTCTGAAATTTTACATATTCACTAGTTATAACACATCGCTATATTATTATTTTCGTAACGTTAATCTCATAACGTTATACGATCATCCTCCACGCGTAGATTTTAACAATAATTACACACGTAAGATCATATATCACTAGCCATATACTCGTATTATATTATTATTATTACAACTATTAATAATGGGCGATTAATTTCGATTTTTGCCTCCGGCCGTCGTCGTCTTATAACACTCGTTAAAACTACGACTTTGCCGACGTTGTAAATTTTCTTTTTTTTTTTTCAAAACCTTCCGGCTTGAAAAAAAAAATAAATATATTATACGAAAATAATAAACCCCGGACCCGTTTGTAAATCCATTTGCAGCTTGTAATAATAATATAGGACTCGTCGGGCGGTTTCTCCTCCCGCGCATGACGCGCGCACCGTTAACGAGCTGCAAAACTATAAAATGTAATAATATATTATAAATTTATTATTATATATATTACGTACGTACCGGGTACGGTTTGCGGTCGTTTGCGCCGCCGGAAAATCACGAAACTTTTATTCGTAATTTATTATAATATTATTGTTTTTCTTCACACAAAACGATTTTAATACATTATAAATTATAACTCGTATGATATTAGTTCGGTAATATTGAAATTGTCACACATTATTTTGGCTCAATAATGTATTGATTTTGCTTTATGCATTTCTTCCTTAGGGTTTGTCTAACTGAATTTACTTAACTTAACTTCGTCCGTTGGTTTTTTCTCTTGGAAATATCGGCAATTATTAATAAATAAAATCCATAATAATTTTATTTCCCCCTATTTTTCTTTCTGTTTTTTTTTTTTCGTATTTTTTGAGTTTTATATAATGGTTTATATGTAATGGCAAATAATGAAATTTAACTTAAAACATATTTATAAAAAATAGACGTAAAAAGAAAAAATAATAATAATTATTGTTATTTTTTTTTTTTTTAACGAATTCCTTTCAATATATTATGAACGTATATAAAGTAGATGTTAATATGTTATACAGTTATAAGTACAGCTTATTTCGATTTGGATTCGTTTCTGATTAAAACATTTCATTATACGAAAACGGTACAAAACTCGTGCTTTTTCATTATACAGTCGTATTCTGCAATTGTTAAGATTATAATATGTTATGCACTTTTGTTCAACCATAATTATACATTATGAACTTACGTACGTACAATATAATCCATCCATATTATATAACCGGAACGATATGTTTGCAATTCAAATTATTGCTTTTGTAAGTTATAATAATGTTCGATTTACTACTAAAATAATTACTAATTTCACTATAACAATATATTATTATCTTTATCTCCTGGTTATATTATATTATTATAATGTTTTTTTCACGAAATTCAAATATACTTCTACTACTTATATGTTGTCGATGCGTGGACAATGAGATCAGAGGTACACACATTATAATAGTATAGCGTTTTCAAAATGAAATACATATGATTATCTGTTCAAATATCATTTATTCGTAAACATATATTTTTAAAACTTTGTTCCGTTGATGTTATATACGTAGTTCTTATATTATTGTTGAATAAAAATCGTGTTACAATTAACTCGCTATAATAATATGCATTTATTTGAAACATTAGGTAGGTACCTATACTTATACGCAAGACGTTTGAATAGAAAGTTTTAATTTAGAATATTTAGAATTTTATTTAAAACAGTTCTTGATGGATAAAATATTTAGGTTAATTTTGTTGTATGTTCACGGTGACACCAGACACGTCGATTCATCTTTGCGTTCGCAATATAATATACTATAAATTACTAATACTAATCAGCGTAATATAATTAAACTTTAGTAAAAAAAATCAACTGTATAATTCAACATAGCTAATGAAATATTTAAATAATATATTGTAGAGAAAATTTTAATTAAATTTGGTATAAAATTTAGTAAAATATTATACAGATATTGTTTTCTTTTGAAAGAAGGTTATTTCAAGATTTCGTTCTCGAATACTTACCTATTTTAATATTTACTTAATAAAAAATAAAAAATAGCTTTAATATTTAAACATCACAATTCGTTTATAATTATTATATAACTACCTACACACAGATGTGAAAATAATGAAATACAATGTCGTGGTAACAATGTATAATTATTATTATGTAGGTTTGTCTTATAATATTATATATTTGATATAACGATTTAATAATGTAAATTAAGTTTTTTAAATTATTTTGCAATCAGTGATCATCAACATACTTTTATATTATTAATAATACGCGTTATTATTATTATTATTTTAAGTATGATATGTATGATGTATTACGCGTTTTTTAATAAACTTGGTTTGTTCCACGCTTTCACATTCATAACTTAGGTATAACAAATTAAATATATCGAATAAAAATGCCGTCTCTGATGACCACTGAAGTCTTCACGATTCGAGTTCACCCGATGGGCAACATAAATCATAGACTATAGTCGTTTAATGTGTTCGTTTTGTCGACGATTAATATTAAATGCGATTACGTGTAGGCATAATACGTGTGGCAAAACGCCTTTTCGTATAAATTATATTATTATATTGATGTTAACATTAAAGCAATACGAGTATGCCTCGTAGCGATAATTTATTAAAGGTTTGGGTGTGCAAAATGTATTTAATCAAAGGGATAGTGATACACATGTTATTATTTTTCGTTCCATTTATTTCATTATAAATAACTATGATGATAATATATATATTTATTAATTACGGGTAATCGTATATCGTATGTCTGTGTGATTAAAATGCGACCATAATTAATAATATTGTTAATTACTATAATTAAATATTAAAACGCTTAATCGCTATTGGCAAGACGTGTTAATAGATTTTTGTGGTTTTGATATGTATAAAATATAAATTGAATTATGTCGATTCTTTTTACCAGTAATAAACCTACGACAAAGTTAAACGAAACGACTTATTAAAATTGGAAAAATATATTATATTATATCAAAATAAAAAATTTCAAGAATACATAAAAATATCAGTAACGATACCTTTTTGACTTCGTATAGACTGATAAAAATAAAAATAAATTTACTAAAAATACTAGAAAAGTATACAATTTACTAAAGTGAAATTATAATTAAATAATTAATATATAGCTGTATACAATTTTTTAATGTATAAATTGCATAAATCTGTAAAATATAACATGACTATTAATTCTATTATATCTATACATTGACAGTGATAAATATATTTTTTGCAATGCCGATTATTATACATTAGCATATTATAATAATATAACAATATTATAATGAATTTATTTTTATTTTCACTATAGACATTAACGAGGTTGATGAAATAAGAATATGATTTATTTTTATATGATAAATTACTCTAAATTTCGCGATTTTGTAGGTATATTATATTAGATTTATATAATTGTTTTGTGTTGGTGCGATTTTATTAAATTGAATATTGAGATTGAATTAGATTAATATTCATGTGTTTTCTTGAACGGATGATTATGTGTAGGTTGTGCGATAAATTGGATATTATGATTTATATAGGTACCTATTTATTTTTGTTATTTTAATATTTAATCTGTTAGTTGATTAAAATAAAATAAGTTAACATAGTGTTTTTTGTACAGTTGGAACATCTATGAGAAAAGTTAAAATGTTTGGATAGGTTCAGTAGAATTAGTTTTCTGTATAATTTATAAATATTATATATGTAATAATGTTCACATTTAATATATTTTAGATTTTGAGCTTAGCGAAAAACGTATTGGTTTTACAATGATGTGTGTCTTTTTCTTATATCTGTAATCACTTTCTCTACCCGAAATAATGCTCCAATTTCCTCGAATAGAATATGTTTCCGGTTGTAAAATGGATGCGGTTGGTACTTTATTAAGGTCATGTTACGAATTTCTCAAAATTGACCCTAAGCTATAGGAAAAACTACCAAAAAACGACAATAATACTGCATTTTTCAGGAAAACTAAAATTTTCAAAAATTCGATTTCAATATTCCACAATAACTCAAGAAATATTGAACTTAGGGATTTAAGAATTTGATTGGATGTTTACTTTGGTATTATAAATATGTGACAAAACTTTGGAATCGTTAGGTACATTCATTTTTCTACAAAATATAAGAATATTTTGAATATTTCCAAAAGTTATTGTATTTACCAATCTACACAATGTATAATGAAATTGAAAATTTTGCGTTTTAAGATTTAAAAATTTCACTGAAGTATACTCACATATTATTTAACATGTTTGGTGTGTTACCAAAATATTAGAAAAATCCCAAGTTTCAATTTTTTTTTTTTTTTTTTAGTTGTTTAATATTGAAATTCTTTATAGTAGTAAAAAAATCTAAGATATTTTTATATAATAAATTTTATATGTATATTATTTCTCAAAATTTTGTAAAGAATGTTTAATAAAATTAACAATCTTGAGTTTTACGGTCTGAAAATTTTATTGAAGCATCCTTAATGTGTTACGAAAATTTTTAGGAAAGTCTCAAGATCCAATTTTTTTTTTTTTTTATATGCATTTAAAGTTGTGATTTTAGTAAAATCGATATCTATAATATTTATATATAGATTCTTCTTATTATTTCTCAATATTTTACATGACTGTTAAATAATATTAACAAAAAATTAAATAAAAATTTTACAATTAAATTAACTGTTATATTTATTTCAAATTATTTTAATAATTATATATTTTTAAATATTAAATATTTCATATAAGTAAAGAATTTAAATTTTGTTCACGAGCGAATTTAAATTTAAAAATTACATTTTTATCTTTTTTTTATAAATTATAACATTTATGAATTATGGGAGACTTAAAATTTGTAGGCTTTATTTTTCAAAAATTAAAATTTTTTTACTTTTATTTGTTATCTATGAATCCATATAAAAAATATATAAAAAACTGACTGGTTGATGTGGTCACATTATATGCATTGGTGAACATAAATTGCCTTCTGCTAAATCCTTAAAACAATCAAGATACAATATATTATAATAATAATAATAATATAATGTATGAATATTAAATATTTAAAAAATGTTTAAACCGAAAAATATTGTATTATAGTATTGTACTAATCTACAATTATTGATTAATTCTTTAGAGTAGTAGAATATATAACTATATAATATGTAAATATATATTATGTTTTTAATAATATTTTGTTATATATGCTGAAACAACATAATTATTATATTTCATTCACAATATAAATAAATTGTAAACATAAGAGACACCATCTAATTGTTTTATATTGATAATGATATGAAAGTGATTTGATATTTTAAATTTGTGGATACCTATATACGAATCCCATTATAGGAACTGATATATAACCTGCAATGATAAATTGATAACAATAAAAGAATAATTATTCCTTGTATTTAGAAGTAATAATAGGATAGGTTCTTCTTGAAAGTATAAGGGCGAATACATAGAAACTATTTAGAGTTACGTATGATGAAACTCATTTATATAAAGAGCTAATCCACGCGTGAAAATTTATCAATGTGATGCGGTTATATTAAATTACAATTTATATTATATTCTTTATTTCGCGACCGACCAACGAGAGAATCACATAAACTTTCTATATAACCGTACCACGAAAATGATATATTATTAAATAGCATAATGATCATAGGTTTATAATATTATATTATAAATATACAGAATGTTGTTTATTTGATCTATCCCTCGTCATATTAACAGATTATTATCAGTTTGTAAAAATACCTGACATTATACCGCGGTTGATTACCAGTGTGGTAGCATTTAACAGTCACTATACTCATTAGTACATATACCATGTGGGTAATAATATATTGCCGAAACATGCGGTAGCAGACGATCTCCGAGACAGTCATCGCGGTAACGACTGTCTAATCACATTAGAAGTATAATATTGTATATAGTATACCCGAAATCTGTAGACCTCACGGGCCGCGAACATAAGGTCAAGTACTGGTAGATTATTATTATTGAAAGTTTTCTCACGGACATAAGGGGTAAAAATCATTAAGGTCTTTTAAGATGACTGCACTTCGTGTGTATTAAAAATGGTAATGTATATAATATATTATGATTATTATTATTCTTTAGTATTATGTACAATTATTATTTTTTAAATGTATTATACATGAATTTATAATATTAATTTGTAAACAAGAACAATGTTATGAATAATAAAAATAAAATTATATGAAATAAACGTATGTTTTAGAAATTAATAAATTTATTGCGTTAAAGAGATCAATAAATAAAATATATGATATTATCCTAATTATTATTAATATGTAGTTTATGGTAGAAAGTAATTATTATTACAGCGATGCTACGACAACAAGACTATTAAAGCCATGAAAATAAAGTAGACCAATAAACTCATTGAATTCCAAGAATTATTGGACAAAAGTAATTACATCGAAATCAATTATTATCGAACCGGAATGAAATAGAAAAGCATATGCACTCAAGTCTCTTACTAAATAAGTCATTACTAAATGAATTTCCAAAACTTCTAATCTTTATAATAATTGTTTTAATACAATTAGATTGATAGTATTTGATCTCTTATAATGTATAATAATCAATGAATTTGAAGAATATTATTTTACTGCAGATAACACTTCAAATATATTTTTTACTGATTAAGGGTCTTTATTCGATAGGTTTTGCAATTAGGAAACCAGTTATCAATCAACTTGTTTTCGATTAGTTTTATTAGTGATAAAAATAATATCTCTTTGATTAATCTAATTACACGGCCGTGTATGCTCATTATGGTTATTATATTATTTTGTCCAGTAAATTAAAATTTAAAAAAATCCAGTTTGATTTCTTTGCTATATTATACGATGATGATAGTTTATTACACAATTTATTGATATTCTAAAATAATTAGAACTACACGTAAAGATAGATACACGTAAAAATTAATTAGTTTATGTTTATATAGTAAAAATTACTACTAAAAATGAAAATATCTTTAGAAATATTTAATTTAGACGTCTACATTTTATGAGTTTTATTGTTACTATTCAATCTGTCAACATTTTTTACTTCATTTAAATATTTTGAAATTAGTTTTTCATAATATTATTTTAAATATTTTTATAATTATATTATAGATGTAAACTTTAAAATAAATAATTTTAAAATGTTTAAAATTTAAATACTATATGCTATAAATTTATAATAACATAGTTAATAAAAAGTAGATTAGATATTGTTTATAATAATTGTGATAATTATATAGGTATAATATTTTTTTATTATCATTTTATATAATAATTTAAAGATTATACTATAAAATTGAATAACGGACTCGTATCTCGTATGTATTTGTAAAACGAGGAGTCAAAAATAATTTGTTTTCACAAGAATTTTCATATTATAGTTATATATTATTATATAAAGTAGAGCATGATATCATATATTATTTAATTTCGATCAAGGAAAAAAATGAGAGACGAAAAACGTTTTAATCGAATTGAGGTTTGACGAAATATCGGACGAATTAAGTTTTAGTGGTAAATATAATATAAAAACGATTAAATGCATTGGCACCAGTCTGGCGTTGTAATCTTCGACGTTCAAACTGGGCGTTAAAGTCTCTTGTGATGTTTACAATGAGCTGCAGGCGTATATAATATCTAAAATATAATTCAATAATATTATTATTCTTACAATGCGATTATTAATCGAAAATAGGAATCTGTAACTATAAATTCAATAATAAATATCAATGTGCATATTGGTTGTTGTATTGTATATTCTTATATCATATATATTTTGTATTCCATTATAGCAAATGAGGATCGTCTTCCATCGTCTTATTGGCTCTCGTAAATACTGATATCAATATATCTGTTCCAATCTGTACAAATGGAGTTTCATTGAAAAAAGTAAAATTAAATTAAACGCTTAAAATCTTTATCCGATCCACTGTTGTACATTTTGAAATTGTATATTGTACGAGTATATAAAAGATGTTTCGTTGGCGCGACGGCGTCGGCAAAAATTAGAACGGACTTGTGGGACGACATACATATAAATAGGATTATATAAAATGTATGTCTAATGGAGATCGCGATGAAAATAGAAAATAATAATAAACATTTATTGTAAGCACCGCACGAAACAACAACGATGCGGAAGATTTCTTGCGCACAATAAAGACGTTGAATCACTGCAATATGTTGATGAAATTAAGAAGAAATAATTGAAAAATAAAAAAATTTAACCGTTCGAGTACATATATATATATATATACTAATGTACAGGGGGTTTGAAGTTTCAGCATGATCTTATAATAGAATACATGTTATATAAGTATGAAGATTTGTCGGGTCTTTCAGATATATTATATTATTGAATAGTATAATATACATACCAAGTTTATATTACAACGAAACACGCGAAGAATGGTTAAATCGGATGAATAGGCATTGTATGCGCTTAGAGTGCCCACAGTATTAGTAGGCGGTCTCTTTCGCACTAAAAAATAAATAATAATGATTATGTATATATATATGTATGTATTCAAAATAATAATAATTATGGTGCAATGCACGTACAACAAAAATAGGAATAATTATCATAAAAAATAACCAGCGTTAACGCAATACAACAATGTAATAATGAATAATTATTATATAAAAAATAACCAGCGTTAACGCAATACAACAATATAATAAATGAATAATTATTATATAAAAAATAACCAGCGTCAACGCAATACAACAATATAATAAATGAATAATTATTATAAAAAATATAACCAGCGTTAACGCAATACAACAATATAATAAATGAATAATTTTTTAACTTAAGACCCGTCGGTCTGAACATATAGTGTGTGGTGCACCACTTACCCGTACGGCTATGGTATCGCGTGGTGCCGGGGTCCGTAATTATAATAATTAAATACAATAAAAAGAACAGGTGTGACCCCGCACACACACAACGGCACCGCTAACCGCACTTGACGAAAATAACACAAGAACAATGACGATGATGAAAAGACTGCAGCACTCACAACACGAACGAAACAACCACGTTCACTCACAATATCTGCTGGTATATTCAATGACCACCCTAAAACTGGGGACAAATATTAGGCACGGCAATATATTAATGCCTGAACGATATTTACCAAACGACAGATAATTCACAAGAACGTGGTTTTGAACAAAATGGCTGCAGTCGACAATGGAACGAACATGAACGAGCACACAC
>JAIUCT010000028.1:4066289-4109004 GCA_021307375.1 Tetraneura akinire
AATAATAATAATAATAATAATAATAATAATAATAATAATAATAATAATTAAATTGTGTTGCCCAAGACATAAGTAAATGCACTGATATAATTTCTGCATTGTACTATTGTTATAACTTTATAAGCATGCATTTGCTGTTTGACCGATCGTGTTCTCGTGCTCATGCTGAAATATATAAATTATCGATTACGACCGTGTGATTAATTCCGATATAATAATATAATAATGTTCGGTAGTGAACGTTTATTTTTTAGGCTGCGTGCATGATAACTTGTTATTTTAAATACAGCTACTGTTACCTGTCATCGTCAGTATATCCCTATAAACAGTAATTATCATTATAACTTCATAATATTATGTATATACAATATACAGTTAATTAAAAATGCGTTTAGACAATAGTCAATAATATTATAAAATATAATTGTTACCTACCTATAAGATTGTCTATAAATCATATTATTATGACTCACCGCGTAATATTAAATTTCGCGCAAATTAATAATTAATATAATCATTAAAAGAATAATGACGCGCGTTTATTCTATTTGATGTAAAAGATAATTATAAATTT
This sequence comes from Tetraneura akinire, assembly GCA_021307375.1. Taxonomy (NCBI): domain Eukaryota; kingdom Metazoa; phylum Arthropoda; class Insecta; order Hemiptera; family Aphididae; genus Tetraneura; species Tetraneura akinire. Next base: position 4,066,864 of record JAIUCT010000028.1, read on the forward strand.
ATTATAATAATATAAAATTAAAAGGGTGACATTAAAAAATTGATTTTTGATGATGATGGATTAAGATTATTATATAGAGAAAGAAAACGATATAAAATTCTAAATGATTTTTTGTACTTGAATATTTTAATATTATTTTTAGTAATAAATCATTAGACACGTCTTCAAATTATATAATTTCGAAACAATTGGATAAAAAAAAAAAAAAAAAAAATGAAATAATCACGTCAATAGCATATTATATTTCCAATTGTAAAACTGTAAAAGGTATGTACAGTTATATAAAATATATTATATTACCTACAAGTACCTATAATATTATGTTGAATGGTGTTTAGAAAATAATTTAATGCACATGTAATTGATAAAGTCACATTTTGAATTATTGTGTATTATACGATTAATTGGCTACTAATAAGAATTTTTATATAATTAGTAATTAATCCAAACTTAATTGTTATCTAAGAGTATCCCTACATCTTTAAAAAAAATTTAAAAAATTCTAAAACCCAAAAACCATTTAACATCGTATAAACTTACTAAATTAAAAATTTGGGTGATACCTATGTTATTTTATATTTAGTATACAAATTTTGTGTGCAATGTTATTTTCATTATGTAGGTTTAACCGCCTAATATGATAAGTACACCATACACAATAATAATAAATTATAATCCATAGTTAGACAATAATTGATTTATGTGTTCTCTCAGGGCATATATATTAAGATTAAACAATATTTACCAAAAAAGAAAAAAAAATGGTTTTTACCACTCTAATATCTCATATTTTTATTATGGTGTTTTGAACACTATTGAAGTGTAACCCGATTAAATAATTCCATTGAAAAGCGCTCTTTAGCTTCAAGTTATAAATGACATATTTTTATATTAAGTGTCAGAACGTCATTTAATAGATTTCTTTATTAATTAGTGCGGCGTTTAAAAAAAATATATATATATTTTTCAGATCTAATATATTTTGATTATAAGTTTTGAATAATAAACATACAGAAACAGTTAACGGTATTATGAAAAACATTGAAAAACGTATTTACAAAAGACGAGGTCTACGTGTAAAAATTGGAAAGATCTAACGAGAGAAAGAAAGAGGAAAACGGTCACACATACCTATATTATTCATATAACCGTGCCAAGGTTGATTCAAATGCCGTTTCGTTAATTCGAACTCGAATCGCGCTGAATCACGCCTGTAAATTAGTTTTTGAACGTCTAACGATGACGACGAGGAAGTCCGTTATCATTCGTTATATCGATCGAATGATGGGAACCCGTGAATGTCTTTATCGCGATTATTTAGATAGTAATATTATTATATTATATTATATTATATGGTTTCCATCGTCACTAACGCGTTCTATTCACAGCGTTATAGTCAGCCACCGTCTCATTAGAATCGCATTACGAAAGTGAAAACTGCGACGGCGACGGCGACGTCGACGGAAGACCATCACGTAGGCGTTATGCCATTTTTCGATTTTAAGTAACGCGTCACGGGGGAAATTCGTTTCGCGTCCGACACACAGCCCAGAGATTGTGTAACCGCTATTCGTGCGCGCAGACCGCTTTTTTGGTATAAACCTGTATTTATATATAGGTAGGTACATAACATTGTAATCTTTCAGCTATCGTCATCCTGGACCCTCCGTGAAATCGCCACTGCACGGGAAATTGTCCGTCGTGTATACCTTAATGTAACGTGTCGAACCTCGTTTAGAAAATCTGAAATTATAATATATTTACACGCACAGATATTATGCGTGCGCGAGCCACGAGGGAGAAAATTAAAAATTATTACAAGATCCACAAGTCGATTGCTAATTTTCAGATTTTTTATACGTTACAATATAATGGAACGTGAATACGTGATAATATGTAAATTGTAGTTTTTGACCAGATATACCTATTATTATTACAATATTCGACCTCGAGCTGTTTAACGCATAATAATAATAGTTTTTCAACGGCAAATGTAACACGCGAAACACTGTTTTGTAATTAGTGATTACTTCGCCTCATATTATTATAGTTGATTTTCACAGTTTTTTATATCGTCCGTCGACTTTGAATCATCGAGATGTTCGAGTATAATATTATTGTAATTTATTCGACATAATAATATGTTTTCGCGTATTATACACAAAAACTGGTTAGGATTGTTAAAAATTAGCAAAATAATATTAGATTATTCTACGGATTTCGGTGTTATCAGAACGTCGCGTTTCTGGAACACGAGTTCAGAAATTTAAAATCTTAAAGCTTTCGTAATTTCCACCATTTTCGAAGTTTTCTTTCGCGCCAAACGATCATAAGAAAATATCGATATGGTGCTAATGAAGCAATTAAGAGGAAAAGTTTGGGGTGTTTATCGCCTCCGGTTGCCAAATGAGCAACTCGGAATTCTCTCGCGTGATTTGTACGTATAATAGTACGTTGAAAAAATTCAAAGTTTTTAATTTATTGCTATATACAAGTGTAATTTTATCTGAGATGAACGCCTTCAATTTTACTGAAATTTCGCCTCTGGCCAACGCGCGTTGGATACTATAAAAAAAAAAAAACACGTCTTATAGTGGACGCGTCCAGCAACGTTAACGCTCCTGACAATAATATAAGTCTAATAAGCGATATAATAATTCATGCCGAGTGTCTATTGGACTGTAATAACGTTATGGCAACAAAAAAAAATCGAACCCCGGAGAGAATCGTAGACGATCGTGATGTTCTGCATCAACGCAGGCGCAAAATAAAAATAAAATTAAAAATCGTACCGTTTGCCGCGGGACGTTCCACGGACAAGACGTATGTAATATATTGGCCACAATTACATTAAACTATTATAATAAATTAATAATATTATAATATTGATATAATCGTCGTGTTGGTATATCGCGGCGAATGTTCGGACGAAATTTCGCAGTCGCGAATTCTTAAAAAGTCCAGGAAATGAAGGAATAAAGACGCTTGTTATCATTGTCGTTGTTCGCGGATAATTATATCGCGATATACGGGAAACGGATAACAGACGACGCCACGTTTGCTGATAGTCTGACGAGGCGGAGGGTTAGGAAAATAAAATAAAATTATTATCACGAAGCGGTCGCAATTATCCGCGGCGCTGGTCACGACGCAAAACTACTTTGGGCAATGTTATAAAAACCTTTAGCCATTAAACACCTGACCGTATAGTCGTTATTGCCACACATTTATATATTATATTATAATATATTATTATTATTATTATTATTATTATTATTATTATTATTATTTATCTTCCATGTGCTTTCCCGGCGGCTACCATATAATATATGCATAATATAATATCGCGGGTTATTTTGCATGACATCGGTCGGTATCCGACCAAAAAATTTGGAAGGCCAGCGAAGAACTCGTTTTAGAAGATTTTTTCTATTTTCGAATTATATTACATTCTCAAGACATACATACGTGTACGATGATATTTATATACAGTCTTTACTTTTATATGGCATATCTATTTTAATTTTGCCGGACTTTACCCTGTCCTGCAGAGCGTTAAATACTTTACGTGGTAAAAGTTCCCAAAAGTTCGTATCGAACCAAAAGGCATCTTTAACATATTTTGTTACTTCTTCTCTAAACGTATTATAAATTATAATTAATAATATTATATTATTACGTCGGTTTAAGGAATAATTATTATAATCACGAATAATAATCATTAGTATCGCATATAAGATTGGCGCTAAAACAAATAATTATTAACAATTTAAATACTCTCAATTATACTACTGATTACTGCAGCTCAATCAATTTATAAATTATAACGTAAGCACGAATTTTCATTAATCTTTTCTTCAATAACGAAATTTTCTTGTTTAACATTTAAAATCAGTTTTTGAGAATTTACATATAGATATATAATTATTGTTCTTATATCAGTCAATTTTTTTTTATCTTAATATACCGACTCATCTGACGACACGATCGTCAATATTATTTATGTCGCTTTTCTGACCTTTTATAGATAAAACTAGAAAAATATTATATTCTTGTATAGTATTTTAATATTGTGTAACGTTATATCAGATGAAGTATTGCTATATTCTCTGTCGAACGTATATAATATAAAGTATTTGACACGATACACTGTTACAGGTTAATGTGTTTTCATGTCAGAATCGTAAATCGCGTTGACAGAAACTCGACGTGTACTCGTAAAGGACAGTGTTCCTTTTACATCGATAATAATAATAATAAATTATTATTATTGTATATATTGTTATTTTCCACTTGGGTGTTCAATATATAAAAATATACGTTTCAGTGACGACAATGACGTAAAAAAAAAAAAAAAAAATGCATAATACGAGTATATGTAATAATAATAATAATAAATTTTAATATTATATTACAGTGTTTATTATTATTATTATTATTATTATTATTATTATTATTATTATTATTATATATCGGTCGTCGACTGGGTACAATCGTCAACGGATAGTTGTGTCGTGATCGCGCGCACAGCATCCACTGTACCACCCTCGTCGTGACTGTTTCGCGTGCCCGCGAATTAGGACCAGATGAACGAGAATGTCTCCGGTCATTGTGTTGGCGCGCGAGCCGACAGACGCACAATTAACATGTAAAAATAATAATAATAGTAATAATAATAATAATAATAATAATAATAATAATAATAATAATAATAATAATAATAATAATAATAATAATAATAATATAAAATAACGTGAACGTCACCGCAGCCCATCGGGTTGGGAAGGCGCACGCGCGACGATGCAGCTTTCACACGATGAGTCCATAATACGTACATAATAATAACAAAAATATTATTATCGTTATCATTGTAACCGAGTTTCGCAACAGAGCAAAATACGACAACTATAATATAATTATTTAACGAAACGAATCGCAGCTATAAAAAAAATATGTACGTATGTTTCCTATAGGTATCGTTGTATACTCGTATTATAATTTTGTAGAAACGTTTATTACGGGCAACCCTTTCAGGTGAAGAGAAACAACAGTATGATTTTTTTTTCGTACGTTTTTGAGACCATGTCAACTCGTCTTTTCATTAACCGACGACGGGTGTCAAACTATAATAATTTAGCTTAATCACATCGTAATACACAAATATTTAATAATAAAATAATATTTTCATTGGTCGGCGGCGATTCGATTGATATTTCTTATAGATTGTAATATTATTACAAATCGTATTATGCGATACGCCGGTTTAAAAATTATTTTCATAATAATACCCGACAGAGAGTATAATATAAATGTTATACGTGTCGTATTGTAGACGTACGTATAATATTTATGACGCGGGGTCAATTTAATTAAACGTATATTATTATATTTTATAATATATATGAATAATAATAATTATTGTAACGTTTCGCTTCGCAATAATTCGTACTGTGATGCCTACACCGTATTGAATATTAAACGTAACACGAATCCTTTGAAATAATATTTCGTGTAATAAATCGATGGTATTGTTTATTATATTTCCGGTGTTTTCGGGTGTTTCGGACGTAGAAGTCGACATTGTTAATATTATTATTAATAACGGAACAGTTTAACGCGAGTTTGTGAGTAAGTGAGCACACTGTATATATATATTATAATATTATCAAAACACGAGCGAAATAATCAAGTGTTCTCGAAAGGGTAATTTTATTTAGAGTATTCGATAATAATAATAATAATAATATTAAGATATCACCCGTTGTTATATTCGATGATTTCGTATTATTCACAACACGCTGCAGCTTTTGTCGAGTGTATCATTGACTGTGATTTTTTCGTGTTATTTTAATTATTACGTCCTTGATCGTAATAATAAATTATTATAATAATGTGAAAAAAAGTTATTATATTTTTTTATTATTATGATGTTGAGCGGTTATAGGTCGGGTGAATTACGAACAATGCGTTGTATGACACTGCGACTTTCTATAGGCGCGCGTGTAATTATATCAATGTCGAGTTTACAAAATGCAATATTAAAATGTTATTTTCTTTTTCGAAATATTCGATACGCGGAAAAAAAACTGTTGTTATCTCCAAAGATTAAATAAAAGACGCACATACAGCCCGCGTCTATTATACATTACGAAGTTATATAACGTCATCCGAAAGAAATGCCATCCGCGAGATTGCTGCCTTAAGAATAAATAAATAATGTTATGTTGAACATGACTGATGCGACCTGAGAAATTTTCACGAGCGAAATAGATATTTAATTATTTTTATAATAATATTATGTAACTCGTCGAAACGGTATTCTCACGTTGGTATGACTATACAGTATTGTACTCTTATGTATACAGGAACATAATATTATATCTATTTTATACTATATAATGATGGAATTACAAATATTACGAATGAAATTTCATCATTATAATAAATTGGTTAACTATTATTAATATTATTGTTTGGTATTTTATTATTTTGGTAATATTTATTAATTATTTATACGTATACGTCCGAAACACAAGTCACAGAAGGACAACACACACGATGAGTTCCGGTGAAACGTACATTTAATACACTCTAAGTCTATAAGTATAGTAAACGTATAACATATATATTTAGAATCTATTGATATTATATTTTTTAAAAATACATTTTTTCTATGTATTCAATACATTAATATTACAATATTATAAATATAGACTGGTTAAGTAAATGTATAATATTATAATGTAATATTTGGTTTAAAAACATTTTACAAATGACTAAAGGACGGGTTATAAAACGTTTTAAATATGATTTTAATTAAAAAAAAAAAAAAAAAATTAATAAATAGATATTTAAAGTTTTTGTAATACGTTTTTTTCAGTAATTTTAACCAGATTTTAATAACGACTTGAAATCCATTTAATTTGTTTTAATTTGCTATTAACCTTCTTTTCTTTTTACTTCAAAACTTATTTGATTCTTCTTCGGAAAGAATTGGTTTTTGTGACTTTTTCATATTAGGTATATAATTTCTGTATAAGAAGTTAATATAGGCTTTGCCCCTTTGGCGTAGACAGCTAGGCGTACATGATATTTCAATCTTAAATTATATGATGAATGAATTTAATTTTGTTCGTGTATTTTTTCTTATTAATTCGTTTTTCGCGGGTATTCGTTAATCCAAAAATCATAATATTTTACATATATTTTTTTTCTACCATTTACGCGGTATAATTTTACCGAATAAAAAACGTATGTATATTGTACGCACATAAAAAATAGAACTTGTATACTAAACGGATATAGACGGCGTTCATTGGATATAACGACTCGAAACGCGAAATGTTTCAATCAATATACATACTTAAATATAAAAGACAATAATAAAAAAAACGTTTGAAAATCGAATGATATTATTTGGGTATACTCGGCCCTCGGAGTCGTAATCGGTCGTGACGGACGTCGTCGTCGGGGAGACTTTCGTAATAATAATAACATATCGCCGTCCGTTATTATTATTATTATTATTACAATCGTTATCGTTGCCGTCAATCGACGGGAGATCCGTCGGCGAGATGGTCGCGCGCGATTTGTCTGCGGTCTTTCGTTGCGCGGGCACGCGATTGACAAGGACGCGCGTGCGTGTCCGCTGCGGTCGCGTGCCCATATAATATTATAACATATTATTGGACTGACGGTTGTATTGACAGCATTGCAGTTATACTCATAACTTGGTTGTTTTATTTTTTTTATTTTTTTTTTTATATACTATCGGTTTGATGGTTCAATTAAATTCGTGTCCGAAAGAGTCGCGACCGCCGATCCGATAATGAACGTGGGCGGCGGCGGGATTCGCAGCGGGCGACTTTCCGCGGCACGTCATCGAGCGCTACGTCATAATAATAATAATAATAAATATAAAAATAAATAATAAAAAATAAATAATTCGAATATCGCTAGTTATAAGATCGGCATCCGCGCAGCTTCGTCGTCGTGCACGCGTCGTTCGGGTCGTGATTTCGAACGGGGTCGTCCGCGCGAGCGCGAGTGACGGACGCCGCCGAGCAAATGTCGCAAAAAAAAAAAAAAAAAATTTATAACAATAATGATATTGATAAGCGCGTAGGAAAAAGTTCTCTTTTATCGAAATACCGGTCATCTAATATACACTGTTTTATACGGTTAACTATGAAATATATTCACGTATAACAACATTATATTATTATACGATAATATGTTATAAGTCTTAAGAACATTATATTATTATGTTGCGGAAAGTGTTCCCTCCGTTGCGGGTCGGATGAAAAAAAAAAAAAATAAACATTTCCGACCGATTTTTCTGTTGTGCGCGCACACGCGTTTTTTCGTGACCGAGTGTAAGTTTTATTATCGTCTATTTTTTCTCTTTTTTATTTTAATCTTAACACACGCGATACGTATATTTTCATAAGGAGGACAAACTACCGGCGTATTAATTTGGAGCACATATTGTTAATATACAAGAATGAAAAATTTATATGTAATAAAAGAAAAAAAAATCAAATCAAAACCGATGCACAGTACACGCACATATTCGTATATTATCTTTTATAGAGTTGTGGGTGAGAGTAGGACAGGTAGACCCGCAGGTCTTCGTCGGCTTATCAATTTCGATTCATCGGAGTGCTCTCGTAACGAAGTTATCCGCGTCTCGATCTTTTTCATAACGGCTTTCTACGCGTACGTGTGCGTCTTTATGATAATATTATTAATAATATTATGATGATGTGATGTTTGAAGTTTATACGTCGATTCGCGGTTTTATATGGCGAATTTATTTAATGTTTTGTCCATTTTTTCATTCTAAATCGAGCGGATATTGTCCCGTTGAGACAACGAAAACGTCACACGATGATGAGAAGAACTGCACTGTGATGTCGAACAGCAGGTTTTAAGAAGAACGCAAAATAACAAAATGCATTTTTATCGCCAAACGTCTATTGTGGACAAAATACTGTTATAAAATGATATCTAAAAATTGATAGTTCTAATAAAAATAAATAAATCATAACCGAAATATAGTAGTATAAAATTGGATTATAAATTTTGATTTTGATTATGCTAAAATAAAAGTCTTAACGATTAAAAATGAACTTTTCAAAAATTGTTAAAAACATTTGTTAATTATTGTTGATTAGCTTCTAAATTATATATATTGTGAAAAATATTCTCGTAATTTATACGTATTTTGTTATTTTAACAGTTTTAAGTCTGTAGCTCGTAATATTTAATACATTTTGTTGTATCTTTTATTAAATATTTATATATATATATTTGACGTGTAAAGTGTAATGTGTAATATAGATGAAGATGGGACTTTAATACGTAAAACTATATTAAAACACATTAAAATAATTATATATATATATCGCACAAAAAAAAAAAAAAAAAAAAAAAAAAAAAGAAAAATTAGTTTAAAAATAATACTATAGCTAGGTATATTAATAAAAAATCTGTACATACAAACTATTACTTATGTACTAAATATTATGATGTTACGTCTGATAAATATAGACCAAATAAGAATATTAAAAGTAATGTTTTATTTCTATTTTTTTTTTTTTAAAGTTCATAACATAACCTATTTAATAATCATATAATAGTGCGGTCAAATTAGATCTTTATTCATTATTTTATAATGTGAACGAATAATGTTTGTTAGTTAAATAATTGGTTTACTAATATCACGTATTCAAAACGTATAAAACGAGTTTTTGTACTGCGTTTCGACTTCAATTTCTTTATAAAGTATAATACATTACGTATGTAGAGAGATATAAAATTTAATTTCATCCGTATAAATTTCATTTTTTTTTTTTTTTTACCCCATAATTAATAAAATGATATGATTCGCAATGAACCTTCATTAATTATTACCAATCGAGCAGCATTGTATCATTTTTTTTTTCTCAATAATTTGACCTCGGAAAGTCTACAACTAGATTAAGACGTTATGTTTAGAGAACTTATGGAGTCCATTGTTAAATATTATTGTTAATTTATTTTTCTCGACGCTCTCGAGCAATCGACCGAATATTTTCTTCACGCTTATACATATTTGTACAATTTATATTGTTGTTAGCTTAGGACAATTATTGGAAGTGAATGTATGGTTGTTAGTTTTAACTATATAATAATAATATTATATAACATTAATATAATACAGTAACTCAACGGGATTAACTAAGGTCCATTCACTAAGGGGTCATAGGTTGGTTAATTTATAGAAAATATTAATAATATTAATATCCTATTACGAATAATAATTGTAGGTATTTTTTTTAAATAAAATAATATTATAATATATTGTATATCGAATTCACTATACAAACGTATTATTATAATCTGTATCCAAATTATAATATTCATTTTCGAGCTTTCTCTGCGCAATTATATGCTTTTATTGGTATATTTCTTGTCATTCACTACGTAATTTAAAATTTTTACGTTATCTTTATCGCACTATATACTGTGAACACTTTAAATAAATATTATTACTGTTTGTCTGAAATGTTATATTTAAAAATATAACGTGAAGTATAATATTATAGATTTGTAATCGCGAATAGAAAGGCAAGTTAAAGTACAACTACTATTATTTAGATGTTATCATCGTAATATTATAGGGTATGTTTAGGTATCGGTATAATATGTCAGTCAATGACAGATCAATTTTTTCTCTATAGTAATATTTGTACATTAATCAGTGTCAATCAATGAAGCTATAATTTTTATTCTCGTATACAACTCTTGTCACTTGTGTTTATAAAAGTAGCGATTTTTCATATTAACATTATGATTGCGATTGTATGTATGCGTATTGCTTATAATTATTTTTGTGAAATCATAAAATTTGTTATTAAATCATGTAAATAATAGAATAATATTGTTTTCATTATAGTCTTCGGACCACAAATTTCACGATAGAATAAAAAGTAATATTGACAATGGAAGGTATCATATGATGTTTATATTGTAATGTTATCATGATTAGCGTAAAAACGAATTCTAATTAAGTTCATATTATAATATTATAATTATCTGAAGTAGGTATAATGTATACTATAGTACATAATAATATGCATAGTATTATTTTATTGGTATAATCAATTTAGAATGTGATTCTAATTAAATAATATTGTAATGAAATTTATAATTTCATTATTAACATTGTCAAATTTATTATAAAAAATGATTTCATAGGTAGTTACTAATTCAATCATCTCCTAAAATATCAATGAAGGTCTAATTGAATTTAAAACAAACATAATATTATTATTATTATGACCTAGTAAATAAATTATTACAGTCACTGTGAAAAAATATTAACCATCTTTTTATTTTAATTTATTTTATTATAAATAATATATAATTTAGAGGAAAATATATTTTTATATTTTATATTTTAATATTATTTTCAATATATATATATATATTTCATATTGATACGTTCCAAATATTAAATTAAATTAAAAATAAATATTTATTTTTAAATTGTTTATATGTTATAATACAAGTTGTTTTTTTTTTGTTACAGTCTATCCAATTGACTATGCTATTTATTGATTCTATTGTTGTTGAATAGGTTAGTAAAATATTATTATGCGATAGAAATTGAGAGGTTGGATCTGATAACTGCATTTAGATTTGACTACTTTAGAATTTTAGATTGTACAAATATAATAATTTGATGTATGAAATACTATGAATGTAAAAATTATTGTTATTAATGTTGGAAATAAATAATCTACTATTATTATTTATAATGATATATTTCTACTTATTATATTGCGAACAAAGCGTGGTTAGAATATTTTCGTATTGATATTTTAAATACGTCTAGCTATTTACTTTCGTGACTGTATTTTATATATGATATACAGAAGAAGTTGTTTTTAAAAATTAATTTAGTACATCTTATATGATAGAGAATTGAAATCAGATTGTAATTATTAATGAGTTTATATTGGGATTTTCTCTGTAGTTTTCTCGTGCATATAGAACTCCAATCGCTACCTTAAAATTATAAAATACGGTAGGTATCATTATCGTCATTTAAAACACGATATTTTTATAATTTAACCCTAATTACTTAAAAATAAAATAAATAATTTTAAGTATAAAAAAAGTCTATTCATAATAATATTAGGATTTCAGGTGATCAATTTCATTGATCTGTATACTTCTGAAATATTCTTGGTATACTGAATGAATTAAGACATCAATAGTAATAGATATTTTATGTTTATTTAACATTATAAATTATCATATTAATAATAATGTAACATCCTTTTTTATAATTATATTTGTATTTATATTTGTATTTATTTTTAAAAACTATTTTTTTTTTTCGTATAATTTATTTGAAGCTTAGGTTTCTATATTTTTATGTTATCGTATTTAATTATATATGCAAATTTATTTTAAAAACGTCCAATTTAATTTTACTAATAGTAATACTATGAGTTCGTATTAATAGTATACGCGGTATTAAGCACAAACGATAAAAAAAAAAAAAAAAATGTAGGTTTTCGTATAAGTTATAATAATTATACACGGATGTTTTGGAGAAGGTACTGTATAAAGTGGTCGCTGGTATTTTGATACCCAAGAAGAAGTTGTAGTCTTTATTTGCGCACATATTGCACAGAGGAAAAAAAATACAGTAATAAATCATAACGTGTTAATTTATTGTTTTATTTTCGTGCTCGAAAATATGAACATTCACATTTTATCATGAAAATATATACAGAAAAAACTCAGAATTTAATGTTTACCTACAAAGACACGACGATAACGATCAATTATTATAATCGTAGAACATCAGATTAAAAGAACTAGTTATGGCGTCTGGGCGTTTTAAACGTCCGTGTAAGTAGCTGAAGACCGACGTGGTTAGGATCTACCTGTATATAGGTATGGTGTTTATGAAAAACCGTGATTCACACGACAAATCAAATCCCACCAGTGTCATGCAGACGAGTACGCAAAACATTATCATTAAAGCATGTAACTGCACGTATGTATTACAACTTTATAAATTTTCATATTTCGTCTTGTGCTTGGGGGGAATTTAATTTACGATATGAAAAACATGAAATAATTGCGCAGATTAAAAAAATAAATAAACAATTCGAATAAAATTTTGGTGTGATCCGGATTCACACGATATCTTTATGACAAGTTCATCATTACCTATACACATCTATATTACGTCTATTACAAATTTTGATAAAATAATTTTAGTAACACGCGCTTATCATAATGAATTAATAACACAATAATATATTTTCAAATATTATTGACATTAATGTTACTGTGACCACTAATGATGTACAATATTATTGTATCCATAATAATTTTGTGTTTTCATTACACGCGCATTTCATGTTAATATCTAACACAGGGCCATAGGGGTGTCCAATCAGCGGCAATCGGTAGATTTTGATGCGGTCCTTACTTCAATTTAAAAATTAATAATTAATTGTATATAATATATTGATATTACAAGAAAAATTGTTTTATTATTATTAATAAATATATTTTTTCTCGTAATTATTATAATTATATACGAGTTATTAATACTTGTAAAAATATTTCTGCTTATTATTCGCTTTTATAAAATTATAAAATTAAAACTGTATTGTTTTATTATATAACATAATTTAATAATCAAATTTGAATGTATAATTATTAAAAAGTATGGCCCACAATAACTTCTACCCATGTGGATGTGGCCCAATCATCACAAAAGGTTGGACACCCCTGATCTAACACGACCACATTAAACTACTTCTCGTTTGAATAATAATACTACATTTTAATAAAATCTTGCTAAAGTAATTTACTTTGTGGTATAAATTTTGCGGTCGTCAATTATTTTCCTTTTAGAATTAAATATTGTAGTAAACATTATAATGATGAATAATAAATTATACAATACCTAATATATATTACCCAATATATTTTTAAAAATGTTTTAAAAACATTGCTTTTTAAAAAAAAAAATTGAAACTTACCAATTACCATATGGGATTTATCTTAATTTTTTTTTTTTTTTGCCATGTATGAAAAACAATATGATCAAAATATGTACTATACATATTAATAACATAATATTTATATATATAATTTCCAATATTTATTTATACATCTGTTTTCTATATCTTGTTTCAAAGACAAAATGTGTCGGATTAAATTCAATATGAGGTGATTGATTATAGCTGATAACCATTTTTACTCAGTTGTATATGTATTATTTTTTTAAAAATACTAGATTTTAAGATTTATATAGGTAAGTACTAATTATACAACATAATACACTTAATAAAACTATCGTAGTTATGTCATAATTAAACAAACACTTTAGGATGTAGAAAACACGAATTCCTTTAATGTTACATCTTGTCTAACACTTTTAGTTGTATTTAATTGTTTGTTTTCCTCGTAAAAACGTGTTCGATGCAAGTGTATCGTAATGTATGGCGTATAATATTATTATGTGTATTATATATAGTAGTATAAACGGGACGATCAGAAATCTGTATTACATAAACGATAGAGAAGACATATACGATTCATATAAGACAATTCTTACTATTTTTAAAATCATGTGCAATTCCTGATCATTCTGTAAAAGGTCGTAACGCATTTTTTTTTTTTTTTACAATAGTTGTATACTTTTATCTAAAATAATTGTTAGTTAGGTAGGTATATTTTATATAATAATAGTATAAATAATATAAAAAAAACAATTCTTAATTCATCAACTGTTGCTTCGCATAAATACGAGTGTCGAGTACCTTCAAATCCGTTAGATAACATGAGGGGTCTGCGATAGCACGCGGAACATCGGCACGCGCGCTCACGCTATACCTAGGTCGTGGTTACCGCACCGTTCTTTTACAATATTATAACGTATAACGTATAAACCATTACAATTGTATTTTGTATAACACAATATATAATACTTATAAACTCTATATTCCAGCGTTCTACTATTGTATTTTTTTTCTATTCGTTCCTTTTTTTACAATAAAATAAATTATAATTATAAGATCCGGTCGAGTAACACATAGATATTATAATAATATTAGGTATAATAGACGATGATAGTATTACATAATAATATCATGTCTTTGGGATTGTGCGTGTCGGTCGCAAAAAAAAAAAAAAAAATTAAAATAAATAAAAAAAAATTTAAAATGCATTCTCGTGAACTCGTTATTTCTTTGCGAGTGTAATCGCGGACAATTGCATATCGAATCTATTTGTGCGTTTGGATTAAATCCAAATATAATAATATCAATTTCGCACGCATTAATGATCAGTTGTCCTACTCGTTATCCGACATTATAATAATATTATTATGTAAATGCCATCTTACGATGATCTCTTGGACGGTACGCGCGCTCTGTATAATAATTTATAATAATACGAGTAATATATACGTGTATTTTATTTATTTTTATTTTCTCCGAACGGCTGTTTTATTCATTCGCACGCGGATTATGCCTACATATTATTATTATTATTATTATTATTATTATTATATCGGTCTCAATAACGGCGGCGGTCTAACAGCAGTTTTACGTGCATTTATTGACCGCACGTTTCTGCAATTAAATTTATCGGTCCGGTTATTCTGGATTGATCAAATAACGTTGGCTGAAAAAAAAAATTGTACACATGCACGCACGAACACAAACACGTGTATGTGTGCACGTATTATTATTTATTTTTTATTATTATTATTTAATATATTTATTATTATTATTATTATTCATTTTATACGCTTAAACAGGACGGCCAGCTTTGATATTTTTAGAAATTTTTTATTTTTTCAAATTTGATTTTAGAAAAATATACTCGTACTCTCTTTTTTTCAGTTAAATGTTTGTTGTTGTTTTTTCGTTTAAATTTAAGATAGTTTTAAAGTTACAAAAGTCTGAAAGAATCCAAAAATTTGTATAGATATAATCTCTATCGAATAAACGCGTCGTACACGGGTTACTTATACACTATATTATGAACATAATGCACTTTTAAAATTATACAAAATAAATAAAAAGTCTTATATGGGACATCCTTTATTTATGCACTCCAATCCTCGTAAAAAATTAGAACTTTTATGGACACGAATATAATAATGTACGAGTATATAAATAGATATAATATGTTATATATATTATAAGTACGTCGATCATCCCGGATAAATGTATATACAAAGGTTAGCCAGTTATTTAATGTAATATCCATTTTTTTTTTTTTTTTTTTTTTTTTTTATCCGAAGTTGAAAGGCTAAAAAAAGTAAGACGATGAAAATTGAGATGTTAACAAATAACTTTAAGCAATAATAAATAATATACATTCACATTCGCATAATAATAATATTATAATGTTATGATCGTCGTCGGAGTATCAAGAATTCGTTTTTAAGTGCACGAGATTATAACTATATTATAATGTCGTGAGAATTAAAATTCTTATATCAAAGCATTCTATTGATAATTAGGTAATATTATAGTTTTAATTAGGTAACCACATTTCGTATGCACGTTTGTAATTAATTGAATATTTATTTATTTTAATATTAAATCTACCGACACTATTACATTATATTAATATATTATATAGAGGATGATCATAAAACCATCATAGTACGACTGTACGAGTATAGGTACAAAAAGTTAACAGAAGTATAATTTATATAAATTATAAACATATTATAATAATATTATGTTATTATAAATTAACACTCTTTTTTTTCTTTTTCTTTTTAACACAAAATTCTTATTTTTTATCATTTAATATTATCCGTACTATCCGTATAGTATTATTAGGAGAAATTTAATTGATTGATTCTTTTTTTTAAATTTATTTTTATATGTATTTTAGCAATTTATATAGTTTCTACGTATTTCTTTATAATATAAATAAATATAAAATTTTGATTTATTTTAAATACAGAATTGATTATGAAAGCTGTTCTAGCCCTATACATACATAATATACAAGTACATGCCTACGTGGCTGATGCTGACTACGTATGATTATATTAATAATAATAACACAGGATATTGTACTTTCTCAGACGATTATTGTCTTCTTGTCACTTATTTCCAACCTCCATATTTCGGATTTAAGCTTAATTGTATTTACTAGCACTATATTTACGTATGTGTTCACGTAGAAAATAATAATTCTAAAAAGACGTCATCGTCATAAACAAAATTTAGTTATATAGTTCATTCGACTACTACGTAAAAGTACGTTAAGTATTTAGATTTAAATGGATTAATTGACGAATTGGTATTTACAGCTATTAAATTTTACGCTTTCGAATCAAACGAATATTCGACAATAATAATTATTCTAGGAAAATATTATGATTTTAAACATACTTTTTTAACGTATAAAAATATAATTTATTTGTTTGATTAAAAGATTACTTTATTATATGTTATTTCTGAATACGAGAAGCAGTCGACCGAGACTTTGGGCTTATGATAATCACGTGCATTTTTAATATTGTTTTATCATCACAATAATTTAACATATAATAATAATACAATATAACATAATATTATTCCATGTATTTGATGTAAGCCTCTATAAAAAAACACATTCGGGTGATATCGAAATGTATATATACCAGTATATTAATTTGTTGTATTAACGTCGTCTTAAATATTAATCTTAAAAACAAAATGATTGCCTTAATCATATTAATAAACAAATGTATATACATTTATTTTTAGTCCAAATTATTTATACTTTGTATCGATTAGTTTATCAGAATTTCCATTATTTTTATAATTTTTAATTATTGTGTATGTTAAATAATAAATATATTATTCATATTTTATATAGTAGATTGAAGCAAATCAAAGGAAAAATAAGTTTATTTTAGTCTAAAAATAAATATATTATAATGAATAAAAACTATAATTATCGGATTATTATAATAATATATTGTTATTTTTCTAATAGTTGTTTTCATGTAGGTACTCCTACTACAAATTACAATATTTTTCGAATTTAAATGATAAAAAGTTAAAAAAATCGTATAAAATATATATTTGATAAATTATTATCAAATCCAAAATTATGACCAAATTTCTTTGTATATAAATGCAATTATAAATAAGCATGTATATAGTCAATAATTCTATAAGTGATAATACACTTAGATGTAAGTATATAATATATATATATAATGTGTTATAATTAAAAATAAATAATTTAAATTTTAGTTATTAATTTTCTCAAAATACTTAAATGTCCTTCATGTCTTTTTATAATTTAAGTGTATTATATACTATTAAATTAAATACTAATTTTATATATATATTTGTTTATATTTAAATATTATATATTATATTTATATATGAACACAATAGGATTATTATTTTGTCTATTTTTCTCTAATAAAAGGTTTTAATAGGTGAGTTAGGTGTATTATTATGTATCGAAATTAAATTATGAAGAATATTTACCAAACGGTTCAAAGTATTTCACAACAGAAAACAATTTGAAAACAGATTATTCGCGAATTTCACTCTTTCGATTAAATAATATTGTTTTTTCATTTTTTCAATAGATCTGATATCCGAACCTGAGAATGGCAATTTATCCTAGACGATTCGTGTATAAATCAACTACATATTGGGGGGATTTAGTTTATTTTATACGAATTTTCTCGTGAAATATTAACTATAATTATACATATTAAATATACATATACATTAAATAGATTTCCGATAGAAACGGATGGTAGAAACGATAATATGTATGTTCCAAAATTACGGTTTCGACCACATAACATGTTATTATATTTGACGTTTTAAAAAATATATAATATAATATTGTGCCCACGCGAAACACGTTACCTAGTAATATGACATTGAAAAAATTCACTATCTGCATAAAACGAGAACTTCACCGCTGCAGAGTGACCGTTCGATTCGAACCGTGTGAATTTCGATATTTTAATAAAATATGTAAATACTGTAATATGTAGGTATGTTATAATAGTTACACGTTCCCGATCCGACGAATATTTCTGATGAATTATTCTAATGTATACGTATTCTATTTGTATATATTATGTTATTATTATTATTATGTTTATATTATTACTAATATCGATAATTTTGCGTGCTGCAGGTTATTCGCAAAACCGCAACGAGTATATTTGGCGAGGTTTTGACATCCAAGACGGCAAAATTAATTGTTTTCGGTGCGTGCACGTTGTATAATATTATAAAAACGTCGTCCATATAATATATATATTATTATTGCGACTTAACGGGCGGCGTCGTCGGAATTTTAAGTTCGATGTACATATAAAGTATTATTCTGATCGCCTATAGCACGATATATTAATGGTACGCTATATAATATTCGACTGCGAATACCGCAATAGATAATATTATTATATAGCGACCCGCAGAGACGAACGGATATAAAATATTATTATTATTATTATTATAAAATATCGCGACGCGCCTGTTTGTAATATAAAAATAATAATAATAATAATAATGATAATAATAATAATAATAATAATATGTAATATCGTATCGACTCGCACAAACGGTCATGATTCGTCGTATAGGTACGTTTATGGGATTTATTTTCTACTTCCTCTCGAGATTATTATACGACCGTCGTTGTTTCCACCCGAAGCCACCCAAGTAGCAACGTGCCTATTTCATGTAAGATAATATAATATATATTGTTGTAAAAAAAAAAAAAAAAAAAAAAAAAGTATACGACTTGACTTTCGTATCATACGAGTATACACATATACGTTATATATATATCTCGTGTTATATGTACTCCGGCGACAATCAATAGCTCACCCGATGGCGGACGTTTGCACCAGGATTCGCCACAGGATCACGAACTCGACGGACGACTCGCGGAAACCGTATATTATATTAATATTATAAAACATTGTAAACGGTGTACGAGATATTTTATATATTATATTATAACGTTTTATATATATACATTAGTATCACATCGTGGCTTTTTTAAATTATTCCTTTTTTTTTTTTTTTTTTTTTTTATTTAATACGCGCGAATCGGGCGAGCGACAAATAAATACGCACGCCGTCACTTCCGCCGGAGCGCGTGCGCATACACGTCGAACTTTTCTATTTTTTCTTTATTTTTTTTTTTTTTTTTACCCGTCGTTCGCCATTTTATTTATTGCCTGTAACTATTACCTATATAATAATAATAATAATAATAATAATAATAATAATAATAATAATAATAAAATACTTTATGCATTTTATAATATTATTACACGTAACGGTTTAGTCACCACTATAATAATATTATATAATATTAAATATAAGAGAACATAACCTCTTTGACTTGGTTATACTATCGTTGTACAAACTGTATAATATAATATAAAATAATGACATGTATAGTACACAAAGTTTCTTCCAAGCTGTATTTATGTTTCATTTAGTTGCGCCTGTACGTTGAATATACGATGTCATGGTTTATATTATTATTCTGTATTTTAACAGAAAAAACGATACTATACCTATACGATGATGATGGCGCGTGCGAATCGAGCAATCCGGAAGTCGAATCTTTGCAATATTATGCAATTCATTAACTTATATTAACAACTACACGTCATTATGAGGAGAACACGTTACATCTATCCAATTTTGTTCAGTTCAATTTAATAATTGTCAAACGTATGAAAAAGTTACTGCTCCATATTAATATCTAAACATTTTTTTTTGTTTTCCAAGGTTTATCGATATAAGTTCAGTTCGTTTGACTGAAGAACGAAACCAAAATATAATAATTTTTATAATATTAATATAACAAAATATATGATCATTTTATGATAATATAATGTAATGATATTAAAATTGTTGATGTATTCGATGACATTCAATTTTATTATATTTTTTACATATAATATTATACCTACATTAAATTGTTTTACAATTTAAAAAAAAACAGCAATCTTTCGTTTCCTCATTTCATTGGACGAATGTGATGTATAATAGAAATTTAAATTTAAAAGAATGTATAGATTATAAGTATAACTATAGAAAACATCATGTATTAATTTGTGACTGAACGAAAACGACAAATGTGTGATTAGAATTGAAATTTGAATTGATCCGTTACATGTGGTGTACTTTGGACTGTACTAAATGGACCAATAGTGAACTCGCTGTTTTAGTTAAAATATTTTTAAAAAATAATCTTATTTTTAGGTTACATCTACTTTTATCCGCATTATATAATTGTTTAGAAATGTACTTATAAAAATGCACATTGTATATAAAACGTAAAACAGAATAAAGCTATGAAAAATAATAAAAGTTAATTATAATTTTATTGCACGAACAAACGCATTGAAATATTATTATTATTTATTGGTTTTTGATAATTATCTATAGTCAATGTTTTTTTTCTTATAGACACAGGCATACAGCTATAAACATGCAATAATTCGTGTTGAAATGAGATAACGTTATATTAAAAATTATGTTGGGTTGAAAAAGTTGTTCTAGAGTTATTATGTGCATCTTGATCCTTATGCAATAGATATTAAGTTACGAAAATATGTATTGTTATTAACTTTAATTACAAAACAATCATGACTACTAAGCATAGTTCATCTTATACACGCGCGAATATTCATTAAATCATTACACGTAATATTATATTAGTTCAAGCAATTTAATCAACAAGTATATGAAATTTAAATTAAATTTTTAACGAACATTTTAATTCACTCGTATTTTATTAACAATATACCTAAAAATAGAATATTATTTTAGCCAAATATAGTTAGTTTAATTAGCTATTGCAATCTAATAAATAGTATAATAAATTTTTGTCTTTTAAAAAAACTATTTTATATTTTTATCGTGTTTCACAATAATTTTATGCTGTGTCTGCATTTTAATCACGATATCAATATAATCATAATATAGTTTAAGTACTAAGTCATCGTTTAAATTAAATTATTCACTCATTTAGACTAATGAATTCCGCTCGATAGTGATATAATTGCCTCCGAATGGTTGTTTTGTTTGGTGGCAATGCGGTTGGTAGTTCGATATTTCTTCACCTAATGAATATACTCGTACAATGCACAATTTCACGTTAGAGAATTTAATTATAGACTTTGTAGATAAAATTATCATAATGATGCACACTATAGTGTAAGGAAAACGTTTTACTTATAAATAGGTAGGTATGATTTAAAAAAAAAAAAATAAAATAAAAAATAGTTAATCCGTAAAATACAATTGACGACGTTATTATAATAAAATAATACGAATTACGATATATCATTTTTATAATAACTGTAGGTACACAATCTATTAAGGAATTGTTGAACTTTTCCGAGTTAAAACAATCAAACGAATAATGAAATAATCATTATTATCTCATGACATTTTAATGACTTCCTTCACAATAACACCTGATTTTACAATGCGATTTCGATTTTCTGTGGTGATAAAATGAAGTTATAATTAGGTGTTGGGTTCTTACAAACGTTAATTATTTAGCAAATATATTTCATTTGAAATAATAAAATTATCACTAAAAATTTCTTGCGTTTTATTAAACGAATTTTTAACGTTTTATTTGCGAATTTTTAGCAATATATACATAAACAAATTTCCAAAAAAAAAATACAGATACTTATCTAACTAAAATGATAATAATTTCGTGGTACGATTAAACGTAATACGCATATATTATTGTTATGTGGTGCACGATCTGCCAATTTGTCTGGACACACCTATGTATTAACAACACGAAATCGATGTCGCCAAAAGGGAAAGATTAAATATGGAAAATCTTATAATAATGTGTTCGTACTGTAACTACTGTCAACGGATTTACTCCCAAGTCGTGTCACACGCCTACTGCTTGGAATATCAATAAACCCGTTCGACAGTATAACAAGTTCATTGGAAGTCTGCGTATTTATATTACGTTCGTGATAGAAGAATCACATTTGATGATAAAATTAATATAAGAAAAGTGGAAAAGTGGTTTCTTTCGATATTCGATTTGCCACTATGGATGTAACACTATAATAACAAAATCACGGATTTTGTATATAATATTGATAAATATTATATTCGTATTATATTTACATTTTAAATATTATATTTAATTTCTTTAAAAGTTTTTTGGTCATTCTAAATGTTGTCGTTTGAAAAGAAATTATTTTAAATTGAAAATTGAAAATTTTATTTTATACTCTTAAGTCTTAACATATAACATTTATTTAACAAAATATTATGTAAATATAAATAAAATTACAGGCGAATTGTGCAAAAATTTGTATTGTATTTTTTATTTCAATTTGTTTATTAAAACATACTTAGTAGTCTTTGAAGATAATTTTCATTCCACAAAGTAAAATATAATACACAAAAAATGTTTTCATGAATTATGGATAAGAAATTAATTTAGCTAATTTTGGCGAAATTAAATAGTTAGGGGACATTAACCACACTTGTTATCCGAATTCACACACGCAAATTGTTCATATTCGAAAAAATAAGTAAAATGTCTAAATTCAAAATGTTATTTGAATGCGATGTAGAAAAGTCGCCTAGTCACTAGTTTATTGTTTTTTAATTCAAACGTTTTATAAAATAATTGTTTTATTTTCACTTAAAAACACTTTAAAATTATAATAATATGATTAGTTAATATGATATTAAAATAATTGTTGTTATTAGAGTTTAAATTATTTTCTATTAATAACGTGCGGTGTTTCAGGGTTAATTAATTTTTTAATAATAAACATCCATAAATAAATAAATCAATATTTAATTATATTTTATTCGATTTTGTAAATTTATGGTAAAAATGTGAAATGCTTTATTGTAAAGTCAGATATACGTGACACAATAATAAATTTCAACGTGTCTTCCCTGCGTATATAAAACCTTATAATTTCCAACCGCACACTTTGAATTAAATTTTAATCGACACTCGTATTATTTTTATTTTTCGCTCTTATGTAATACATATTTTATAACATTAATAATATACGAGTAGGTATATATGTAACGTATCATATTTTACCATCATGCTAATATCGGTTAAAAAAATGTTAATAAAACGAAAAAAAAACATTATTTTTTCTTTCATCATTATCCCTTATGGACAAAATATTATTTGCGATCTAAAACAATGAAAACGTGGATATATTATAGTTAAATGTAAAAATATATCTACGATTAACTCTCGGTATAATCGCTACGGGTGCAGTCAGGCCCCCCACATGGGGGGGGTCGTTTGGACCCAGAGTATAGGGGCCCGGTAAAATAAATGTGTTTAATTACATATTAATAGTACCTAATAATAATTAATGTTATTATTTTAAAAATAAAAATTATATTTGTTTTTTTAATAATGTTCGGTAAATGGGGGCCCGAAAAAATATTTAGTACAGGGGCCCAATATAATATGTGGGGGGCCTGGGGTGCAGTTATATAAATAAAATATAATAATCCGTGTCTTATACGGTTTAGTAGTAAATCGTAATAATGATAAGTATGATATATATATATATATGCATAATGCATACATTGCGGATAAACGAAGAGAAAATATTATTATAATATTCTGATTTTAATAAAAAAAATTCCGTTATCTTATTCGGTTAGTTAAATATGATAATTTTTTTGTTTCTATAATAAATTGTATTATAATATGTTATTGATAAAATTATATTATTTTTTTCGAAAATTAATCTTAACATTTTTCTCGATTTACTAAGTATAATAATTCTCAAAATCAATTATTGCGATATTTTTGTATAGTATCGAACTATCGACGAACGAACGTATAACAACATTTGTTCGAATCGTTTTCTGATCAACTATAATACGTAATATATTTTATTGATATAGTTACAAATATAATAATATACATTTGACGATTTATTGTATTATCGTCGCGTCGTGATCGAAACCCGACTCGCGTACACGAGTGACCCGAAGAGTGTGTGTGTGCTCGAGATTCCGAACCCACGCGGCATTCCGAGTGTTCGATATATTATTATGGTTTTGGCGATTTGTAGACCAGCACGTGTCATTTCTTTTTTTATACGGATGGCATAACGATGTTAAATTCGGAAAACAATATTATTATTAACCTAACCTCATGTGATCCCTTATGCGCGGGCAAATCATTATCGTTATTATTTTCTCGATAAAAAAGTAGAAATGAATATTTGAAAAAAAAAAAGAAAGAAAGAAAACAGAAGAAAAAGAATTATTGGCTTTGCTCACCCGTTAACCGGTTAATTATTATCCGGGCCACCGATTAATTCAATCGATACCGCGGCGTGCCGCAACCGTCCGACAACAAACGTAATAAGAATCGTGAGTTTCGGTTGCACCGGACTCGATCACGATGGACCGATAAATCATAAGCGCCTTGCGATACCTCGAGAGCTCGCGCCGGAATCCGAATCCGATTATTTTAAGCATGTATATATAGGTATACATTATTATTATTATTATTATTATTATTATTATTATTTTACGTTATAATACGTATATTATATTTGCTATATCGGCACGGCGCGCGCACAAAAATTAAGACGATAATAATAATAATAATAATAATAATACGCGTGCGTTTCTATAATATTATATTTATTATCGTATCGACGACCTCTGCAGAGTCTGCAGCAATATTGCCGACGGCGAAACGCGGCGTGCCACGAGAAAATCTTATACAAGACGGCCATCGTAAATTCGTAATAAATTTTATACGATAATGTTTGTATCGGACGAACCAAAACTCGGGTCCGAAAACAACGGAGCGCAACGGAAGGTTTTGGTCTCGGAACATAGATCTATATGTAGAGATAATGCAGATTGATATAGAAAGTTTTCGGCTCGACTAACTTAAATCTGGCACGCTCGTTTGTTTACAATAATAAAGGAAAAAGTATAAAAATAGTAAAATAGTAAAATACCCACGTTTAGTTTTCGCACAGAAATATTCACGTATAATAATTAAATAATTTTGGTGAATTACTTAACTGCGATTAAATTTTTATACAGTATGGTTATTTAAACATTTTTAGAGCTTATAATACAGTTATTGTTCAAGTCACTCGCAGAAACTGTCAGTGTGTTTTCGACGGTGTTCGTATATTGATCTGTTTTTAAGCCGAACGACGTTTTCTTTCAAACGTTTTCTTGATCATATTGTTTTGGGATAGATTTTTTATTGTCCGTTTAAAAATAGCATCTTTCGTATTATTAATTATTATTATTTACCTTAAGCGTTGGTAAAACAATGTACGAGTATGTTATACCTTTGTATATGGTCACGTCATATTATGTACTTATATATATCGTCAATATGATGTTTTAAACGCCATATAAGGATTAAAGTATTTAATTGCAGGTAATTATAATGTGTAATTAATTGGATGTATTTACTATAAAATACTACTGCTTCTTGCAAAACTACTTTTAAATACAGGTAAATGTATACAACATATTATTATGAATCGCGTTTTGCTATAATATAATATATACATTTAAAAAAATAGATTTATGTTTTATCGTGAATAACAATACGAATATCATAGGTGCGTTAACTATTGAATTTATTGAGATGGTGTTTTGCATTTTAACATTATACCCATATGAATATCGTTAATATTATACACACCGTATACGAGTATATTATAGATGTAATATTTAATAAATATTAGTTGCGTTTGCAATAAATTATGCGTTATTTAATGAAAATATGTAGTTAATAACAGTAATTCATATTTAAATTCAGGCCGTTAAATATAAGGTCAAACGTAATCTATACTAATAATCAATATAATATTTTGTTTCGTACATTACAACATTGACGTGATGTAATAATGGATTGGGATAAAATTTCAAGGAATTATTTTTCACGTTTTAATTACCTACCTACTAAAATTATTTTCAATATTTCTACACATGTCATATTATAATATATGACTATTAATAATTATTATATATTAAATCCCCGACTTCCTGAATGTTAACAAAATAATCTTTTAAGTTTTTAAGTCTGTACATATAATAATCGAATAACAATAAAAAAAAAGAAAATATTTTTCATATTATGACGTTAAACATGAAAATACATTGTAACAGGACTTTTAATTTCACATCGCATATATTTTTATTGGTTGATTACACGAATCATAATTTTCAAATATTAGTTATCCACATATTATTGATTTAGTCTAACAGCAGGTGAAAATCGTATATTTGGTAAACTAAGGTAAAATAATAGTAAACTATTTGTACGATTAAAATAAAATAAACACTGGCCTGTGTATTAATTTCAAATTTTTAATCGCTCCCCGTCTGCCGGATATGATTATTATTGAATATAGTTTCCTGTGGACAAATAAACACGGATATTACCAATTACAAAGTAGTTACAATGTTCACAATTGAACAAAAATAACACCAAAAAGTCATAAATGAAACGTACAATAAAATATAAATGGAATAATATTGTGAACAATATTATTACTAGGGCGAGTGACGTGTATTGTGTGATTGGAATTGCGTTTGAAGTGCGTTCGGACGTGCGGTCTCCACGATAGTGACCCTTTTTTGGATCGACCACCGGATTTGGGAACATCCTTGAAATGTCGCGCCCGCGAAACGAAATGAAAAGTACGTTAAAAAAATCGAGATAAAAACACATTGTAATATATAATGACAATAATATAATAACCATTGACCGGCGAAAGAGTCTGCGCGTACGATCTCGCTATAAGTAATTTATCACGAGAATCGCCGTGCCCGTTCGGATAATATAATATAATAATGATAATAATAATATATTAATAATAATAATAATAATAATAATAATAATAATAATAATAATAATAATAATAATAATATAATGACGTCGTTGTGCGAGACGTGTAGCATGGTATATAATATTATTATATTATCGCCAGCCAAAGACGAGTTACTAGTGCCAAAGACGGCGGGGACGTTCGCGACTACCGCGGTTGTACGTAAGTCCGTTCGCGTATAAACGACGCACGGGCTAATTAATTATTACGCGTCCGGCCGACGGTTAGTCCGATCGTTTTTCTCTCTCGGGTCCGTCCGTTACCGTGACTGCGGTAACGATGACGTTGCGCTTTTCTCCCCAAATATGGCGACCGACCTCCCCGCACGCTCGCGCTCATACTTTTCGGGTCGAGTATCATTAACTCTTCCATGAATGCAATAATACGTTACGTAGAGATACCTTCGCGCTACACGCGACGCATACGGTCTTAATAAAGACGATCATATTATTATTATTATTATTATTATTATTATTTCGTATAGATATTATTGTATACACCGCACACATCGCCGCCATTGAACGACTGAATCCATTAGAAATCATCTTGAGTTAGCGTTCGCGCGCGCCACTCGAACGCTTGGCCCCCGAAGACCACGCTCGGACAAAAGACGACAGTGTCCGAGAGATCTTCGAAAAATTATAGATGGTCATCCACAAGGACGAGCACACTTCCATACGTATAACATCACATTGAAACTGAATGAGTACATTATGTTATACAATATTATAATAATAAATATTTACGTTCCAATATGATAATTATGATTATTATATTGTTATTATAATCTATTATTAAGAATGATAACGTTTAATAATTCTATCGGTTGGATCGACGAATACGAATAAGTTTTATTTCACAATGTAAAAATTTAATTAGTACCTATACCTATTTTGTGATTTTTATATTTTGTTAAAAGTTATTTTTTTATTATAACTGCGAAATCTTCAAAAAAACTGGCATTGTGACAAAGATAAAATTTAATTTATGGTAGTAAATTAAAATCTTTAATTTTGATCAACGTGTAAGAGTAGTTTTTACATGCTGTCTCGCCACGTTATGTTAGGTTTAGATTATTTAGATAATTATTTTTAGAATTTCATTTTTGCAATCCATCTATAATATGTATATAAACAAATCACATTTTTCTTCATATATATATATTCTTTTTTTTGTGTACTAAATATCAAAATAAAATAATTTTATTTGTATTAGGTAATTATAATTATAAAATTACCAATTCAGTTGTTTGAATAGTTTTTAATTTTTATAGTTTAATTATTAAGTATTTATTTAGTTTTTCTTAATATTTTAAAATTTAAATAAATAAGTATTTTATAATAAATCCATGTTCCATGTAAACCGTAGAAAAATAATTTAATTATTATAAATTCCAAATATGTTTATCACAATTTTGTTATTCAACGAGTAGTTCCATCATAGAATGTATCATGAGTTCATATATAGCAATTAAACGAGCACGGATTATAATTTAAAAATAATATAAAATAATTATAAGTATTAACCGTTTATCGAAATGGCATGATAAAGTAATATTGAATATATCCATATAGATACCACCCGGTTTATTTTATTAATTCATACTTTTACTTATAATTAGTTTATTTGCATTTTTATTATATTTATGTGAAAACATTATTGGATAGCATTTTGCCATTAGTATAATTTTTTGAATTTTAAATTATAATATATTCTATTAAAATTACAATATTTTTTCGCTACGATAAGAATAGTTAAACATACTCGTATATTATATGGATTTGATTTAAATAAAATAAACTTCTCGACCAGTTGTTTATTAATAAGTGGACAATTAATAAGAAGCATGTAAAACACGATTTTGTCAACATAATAATTCGAATAAATTTTGTACTCGTATGTTAGGCAATAAATTATGACCATATAACTATATGGATATAATATGGATATTAGGATATAATATGAGATTATAATAATGCAAACAAGTTATACTTATAATATAACTTCTTTATCGATTATATGACTAGAAATATTTTTTTGGTAAAAGTATAACTAATTCTTGGTTTTAGAATTTTAGTAACTATATGAATATAACAAATTATAATAAATAATAATTGCTCATGTAAAATTATGAAATAAATGTAACACCCAACACTTTAAATCATTTTAAATCACTTTATATACTATTACTATATACTTTATATTCAATTTAGTCCTTGTTAATGTCTAATATTATATTTTTTAGTTAATCGAATACTACAAGTTAAATAAATGATAATAATATAATATACAAAATATTGTGTAAAAACGAACGACAATTAAAAAAAATTTTCGGAATTTTCTAAAATAGATAGTATAATAATCTATATCTATTTGATATTGATGTAATTATAAAATAATCGTTTCCTAATTTTTTATAAAGTACTCTATTTTTAAAATATTAACATAACCTATAAGAAAAATAGTTTCCACTTTTCACATATTTAAATAATGGAATAATAATTTTTTGTTATTATATTATTGGCGTATTGTTGTTTAGTAAAATATAAATTATATATAGGAAATGTACCTACTTATAAATAAAGCAGATGAACGCGGGGGACTTAATGTAATTATTATTTTGCGGACCCCTGTGATTATGTAGTTTCTATGGACCGGTCGTAAAATTATAATTTGACCAGCTAGTTTCCGACAATCTCCGGAAATTTTGTACTCGTACCTTCGAAACACGAATCGCAGTGAGCTGTAACTATACTACGCGATAGCCATCGAGGCGTCGTCGTCGCAGTCGTCCTCGCGCATGATTTATGCCAATGATTTATGACACCGTCACCACTGAGCAACAAGTAGGTACACGTGCTATAATAATAATAATAATAATAATAATAATAATAATAATAATAATAATATATTATGATTAAAAACAAAAACAGAAAAAACGAAGACGGATTTTATTATTTTTAATAGAATGTTTTCGCTGGTACCTATGTCTTATAATAGGTACATGGTTAAAAATAGCATATTAAGAATTGGTCGGTGTTAATTTCCGATAATAATATTATGTAAAACGTATCGAATGCGACGACAATCGATACTCGGTATTTAAATATATTATATTAATATCGCCGTAGGTTATTTTGTAGAAGAAACATGGAAACGCAATATTATAATCTATCATCTATAACGAGTTTACCGTTTGCCATAAATTAAATTAAAAATGCACAATGATTGATAAAACCTATAAAGATTTGTGGATAAAACACGGTAAGTTTATACTCGTAATAAATTATTATACTTCATTTTAAGGTATTTTTGGTGTAATTATTACAAGAACGTAACACGCGCGGTTCGTTTCTCCACTATAATATTATATTATACTAGATTTTGTGATTTTTATCACTTGTGCGTTTCTGGTAGAATATACTTGTTTTAACGTTATTTCGAGTTAAACTTAAAATGTCTCAAAAAATATGAAACGACAAAAACGAATTCGAATAATATTATTAATACTGTCTTCAGTTATATATACGCGTATAGTAGACTGAAAATGTAAATATATTCAAAACAAACTAACTAATAATCTGGTGCGTTTCATTAAAAAAATAAAAGATTAGTAAAATACAATTTTTTCCAACAATATTATAATATGATAATAATTGGAATCATGATGAGTATAAAAAATGGTTTAAAAGTTAAAAAATCATGTTTTGTATAATGTGTATTCGGGGGAAATAAATAAGATGAAAATAATTTTCTTTAAGAGAATGTTCAACCGAAGGACATAATATTATTTTTGTGGCGCGATATTTAATTAAATGACGTTGATTATAATATGTTATCGTCGATTATTGAATTGTTGAATTTCGGAAACAATTTCCAAAATCACACGCAAAGCGTGAATAATTTTTTATGGACACGTGTTCTAATAATAACTCGAGCGTTTCTATCTAGACTGTGGTAGCGGAAAGCGGATATCGCTGGGGGTTATTCTCAAAAGTCAAGGTGCTCGATCGAGTGGGTGAAGCTGCAACAACGATCTCTGTTATAACACGGACGGGTAAATTATCTATGTGAAACAATTTTTTCCGCTCTTTATTTTAATTTTTTATCTCACACACGCGTGAGTGCGTAATACACATAAACATATATTATAATACTCTTTCTCTCTCTCTGTTTAGTCTTTTCTAGACACTCGCACCTCTGCAGGCGGCTCTAATTATTATTATATACGCAACACCGCAGCGACGATTTCTTCTCCCGCGCGATCCTTCTGGTCCAGTGCCCCGCGGACAACCGCGCGCACACACTCATAGTCGCGCCAGGCTCGTTTCCAAGACTTGACCGCCTTGGATTAGCCTCGCGTTTATTATAATATGAGCACACAGCTCAAGTCACGAGCGAGCCAGTAGAAAAATATTTATATACATAATGAAAAAAAAAACAAAATAAAAAAATATAAGTTTATATAATATTAT
The DNA here is from genome assembly GCA_021307375.1 of Tetraneura akinire. Classification (NCBI taxonomy): domain Eukaryota; kingdom Metazoa; phylum Arthropoda; class Insecta; order Hemiptera; family Aphididae; genus Tetraneura; species Tetraneura akinire. The sequence goes on from JAIUCT010000028.1 coordinate 4,099,288, forward strand.
ATTAAAATATTATTATGCGATGTGCATAATATTTTATATCGTAACGTACGCCAGCGTATTATATTATAATATAGACGACTTACATCATACGATAATATACACGAGGCATTATTTTATATATATTGTTACGTGTATTATACGTTATAAGTACGTTATAGATACGGTTACAAAGAGCACACGTATAGTCAGGGGTCGAGTATACCAAAGAGATCGGATAACGTCTGGACCGAAAAACTTTATAAAGCTCCGCGTATTATAATTCTCGTTGCACGCGACAAAATGCGCAATAATAAATTATACTCTATATATTATAATATTATTACACATTTTATTCGTTTTATCGTGCGCGTCACGCGTATATAGAATAATAATAATAATTATTATTATTAGTTTTTAATTCCTACCGTGACAGCGCTGCACAAAGGACGCGATTTATTATACATTATTGCTACGACAAATTATTATACATTATATTATTAAGTATTAACTTTATGTTAATAAAATATTATAACGTAAACCGAGTAAAAACCGGTTTTGTTATTTAAACATTGTTGTCACTCTGATTCATACAAACTGGCGTTTAAGTCTTTGAGTCATCCGTAAATTTATCGGGGATGAAAAAAATCGAAAAAAAAAAATTGTATAATTGTTGAACCATATTATTATTATAACAAAATTAATAATGCGTTGCAAGTTGCATCATAATTTTATTTCAGGGGTGTACTAGTTTTTTGTAATTTTGATTTAGCCCTTAAACTTACAGATTATTAAGTGCCTTAACCAGTAACATGAGAAATCATATTGTATTTTATTTTTAGAACCAAAAAGTAAAAATCTAGCGTATTGTTTGAAATTTTTTTTAATTTTAATCCCTTGATCCTCCTGCAGGCGTATTCGGTTTTGTTGTCGGCTGTTATGATAATATTACATAATAATATGATATGATGTGTAGTAAGGACGAATTCCCGCAGCAAAAGGAGATGACCAAACAACTAGGTATCGACTTACACCTACACGTACACCCAATCATTTTACGATTATAATACATAGGTTCATTTTTCTCGCGTTATCAACTTTATATCTGCGGAATTTCTCGACCGTCCGTCAGCCAACGATTTCGCTCAAGTCTGCTAAAACTCGCCACTCGACCTCGAGGATGCTCGTGCCGTGACCTCATCTTCGTCCGATCGACCGCACGACCGAGGGCAATCCAATAGCTGTGCAATGATCATATTTATTTCACTCATATAAATTAACGTTTTTTATTATGTTCGTTTAATTATAAAAATGATTTTCATCGCGGTATTATTTGTATTTATTTATAACGTCCTTCCGTTATAGTATTATGTACCACGTTTCGTCTTCAATTTGTTTTATTTAAATTTTTCCATACCACATGCGTGAATTTCTTTTTAAATTTTCTTTCTTATTATTATTATTATTACTATATATTGGTATTATTATTATATACCATCACGCAGGTTATCCGGGTCGACGGCGTGCGCACGTGCCGTCGCCTTCGGTCAGGCAATTTTTTTTTTCTTCTTCTAAATAATATTATAATATAACGTATTATATTGTCCGTTCTTCGCGTGCCGGTGGCATATACTATATGAATAAAAAATAAATAAATAAATAATACAATATTATCGTATTTTTTTTTTTTTTATAATATTGCGAGTCAGGTATTGTTATTATATGAGTAGAAAGAGATAGAGAGAGAAAAGCAAAAAAAAAAAAAGAACGGTTTATTAAATTATTTCGGGGAAGATATTTTGTGCGCACGTAACAGATCTCCGGAGATTAGAGGTCGAACCAATGGATGATGGATTGTCGTCCCCGTATAGGTACATATAAATAATATAATATTATCATAATAATATGCATTATAATATTATAATATCGTATTTGTTAAGTGTGACGGTTGTCGTAGGTATACCGATCGGTCGGCGAAGGTGGCACTCTCGCGAGCTAGACGTTAAGTACGTAATATTATAATAATATTTCAGGGCGTGTTTACGGACAGACGCGATTAGCTCGCAGGAGCCCGCGAGAATCGAAAGACGACGGACGATAATGTTACCGGCTTATTGTAATAATAATGATAATAATATTATCGTTGCGACTGTTCGCCCGGGTCACCCGAAGTCTCCAGAAAATAACAATACATCATTAAATCGGTAATGGTAAATACCGTGAACCAAAAAAAAAAAATATTTTATATTATATTCCGTCTAGGCGCGTCACCCGCTCGCGCGTGTTTACACAACGCGGATTTGAATAATATTTTCACGATAATATCATCTCGCGTCGCGCACGCCGACACGAAATAAATAAAAATCGTATTGTAATAATATCATATTATTATTATTATTATTATTATTATTATTATTATTATTATTATTATTATTATTATTATTATTATTATTATGCGACTCGTACGTCATAATATAATATACGAAATAATATTATAATAACGCGCGTAGAAAATATTTTTCTATTCACTTACTCTATAGCGAGTAGAAGACATATTTTTCTGTTCGTTTTTTCGATTTCGAATTTTCTAAATCCGAGGGTTTGCCTCAATTTCAGACAAGTATAACTCGGATAGCATTATAAATATTGTTTGTGCATCGATCTGGTGTATCGGTCTTTATCACGAAAAGTCAAAATTGAAATATTATAAATATACTAAAATTTCAGACCACGTACACGCGTTATAGTTCGACTACCTAATTATTATTGTAGCTGATTTATGCATTTAAATTGAATATTATATTTCCTACGTTGTACACCGTGATTTTAATTTCTTAAAAATATACATTGATATATTATATATATTTTCAAATGGACACCGTTTGAATGTCAATCGTCAGAACAATATTTTAATTAATTATTTTAAATTATGTACGCTTTTAATAATAACACGTATAAGGTATAATAATTAACACAATAATTAAATTTAAAACATTGTATTTATTATTTTTAAAATTTTCTTCATGGCCTTTTTAATTAATTTGTTATCAATTTATCGTTATGTTGGTAAATACGAGGAAAAGAGCATAACGGTCCTTAGGGTGTTTTTTTTTTTTTTGATTTTTGTATCCATTATTCTAAATCATATCATTTAGTCCAGTACATGAATTTGATAGTGTAAAGTATTTCTACCAAAAACTGCACACATTAAAATGATTGTTATCGAATATTTTTGTGTTTATTTTTTGTTTTCTTCGTTTACCATTATCGCATACTGTGTACTATTGATATCATTGTTAATTCGCTTTAAAATATTATAAAAGTGTTTTAATTATACGTTTATGGGGGGGGGGGGGGGAAAAATACGCTGGCGTTGATATTATTACGGGCTACAACACTGACAACCACATGAGATTCGACTAGTTCCATCACTTGAGAAGTCGGGGATCGGGAGGCGTTTTATTATTACGATCTATAAGTACACACGTCAATCTTAAGAATACGGATTGTTATTAATAATAATTATTATATTTTAATATGCACGTAGTAAAATATCAATTATTTTTAATCACTTAATATATAGCGTAACACGGCTAAAATGTTGACTTATTTGGCACATTAACGTCTGTAAAACGATCGTGAAAAGTTTCTCACGATCGAGTTATACCTACACTTATATATTATATTATACAGGTGCATATAAATCTTGTAATTAATTAAACATTTAAATAAAATAAAAATCGTTTCAAAATTTTATTTTCTCTGGACGTTTTTGGTACATAACCGCGATTTCTAACGTCACAGTATCTGTATCATATTATCTTAACATGGATATAATATTGAAAAGAAGTCCGAGGTCATTCACTCGTTTAAAAATATTTTTAATAATAAAATAAAATAAATATAATTTCTTTATAATAATTGATATAATATAATTTACATATTCTATGTTTACAGACACCCAAATATAATATTATTATAGTTACACCTTAAACGATAAAATAAATTATAAAATGCATTTAATTTCAATAATTGAATTTTAATAGCAAATAAAAGTATACTTTATGTTTTTGTGTTTTCTTAAATAAGAAATATGTACAATTATATAAATTTTTAATAATAATTAAAATGTCTATTTGTAATAGGTTTTTAAATGAATAAAATGTTGTTATATACTACATCTACCTATCATTGTCATCATCATCTTCTTTTCTTTATCTTTTTCTTCTTAAAAACCTGATCTTCCAACTGTAGCCTTGGTCTACCAAGTGATTCTCCCACCTTCCATAGAACCAGATAGTGTCAGATGTATGAGGGAGTTTTTCTTTCGCCATGCGTGGCCAGCCCAAAAGGTTAGCCTGTTGTACCTGAAGCGTCCACGTTTCGCATCCATCATCATCACGGGACAACTTAGATTTCTATACAATTGCACCTTTAGGCTCTTAAATAGCATTCTTGACTTAAACAGCTTGTTAAATCCAAAATAGCATTTATTGCCTGCCTGTTTTCTTGTTTTCTTTCTTTTTTTATTACATTTTTCTGAGGTATAAATGGTATAAATGTGCCTAGGTACTAGAACTCTGTTAAATTTTTATACTCATAATTCCAAATTAGTATGTAATTAGTATGTAATGTGTATTCAATCACTGTAGTGCACACTGGTATGAAATACAGGTACATATTATATTTCCTTATTTTATCAATAAGTATATTATATTATTATTACATATTTATCATAAAATCGATTTGTAGCATTATAGGGAATACAAAAATACATAATATATACATATAGTTTTAAGTGGACATGCTTATTTTGTAAGGGAATATATTATAATACAATAATATTGAAGCCTCTGTGGAATGCAGAATGCAGTACTTTTATAATCTAATAAATATTTGATAAGCGTATAAACGATTTAAAATATAAAATTTATTTATTTTATTCGACGATTGTTTCGTGAACTCTAACTTTATTTAGATATTTAATATGCACCTACCTATATAATTAGCAAAAGAGAACAAACTGAAAAAAAGACGACCATTACTAATAATATTATCGTTTAAAATATTATAAAAGTACGTTAATTTTTTTTTTATTATTATTACCACAAGTATAAATTTGATAAAAAATTATGGCATTGTTATTTTTATAACTTTTCTGGTTTTAACAATAGACTTTTCTGGAATAAACGTCTTTGACCGCTAAATATAATAAACTATTTGTTGTATAAATGTATAATAATGTAATACACACGACGGTACTCGCAGAATGGAATAAGAACGGATTCATAAACAATATTATTATTATAATGTACGCTTGTTACACTACCGGTAGCAACAATACAGTGCTTTTCAACCGTGGGACGTAGTTTATATATGTGCGTTTCTGACAAGATATTGTATAATATTGCACATTATGTTATGTACACGTACATCGTCTAAAGGAATATAATAATTTTTGTTATTCAGCATCTCTTAATATGCCGTTTTAACAGAAAAACATCTAAATTATTATTATTTTTTTCTTTTATCACAGATATGAGTTCGCCCTCGACTTTCGAGAAACGTCAAAAACGTGTTTTGTGATATACGCGCGCGCCATACGGATACTGACAATGAGGATTTCAGCAGCAACAAGCCAACAAACCATATGTGGGTGAAAACAATATAATATCTATAATATTATTATAACATGCGTTATAATGCGATACCGTGGTTACTAAGCGTCCTGAATCAGGGACTCCCAAAGTTCACATCGCCGTATCCTTACATATAATGCAACATTGTACTTAACGTATTATATCATAGAAATTTGTCAAATGGAAAAGTCACGTTTGGTAAACATTAGAAAATCGAATGAAATTTATATTAATATTGTGCACTTATTACAAGTTAACGAATTATTCATTTATGATTTATATATTTATAATATACGATATTTATTAGAATTAACATTTTATTTGTATTGTTATTATTATTAAAATAAAATATCTTAATTTTTAAATTATTAATCGACATTTATCAAGATGAAAAACTTAAGGGTTTCTACTAATAGTCGAAATTAAGTACCTAACTGATTTATTAATCACAACAAAATGTATAATATTTATTCCAATTAAAAAAAAAAAATATTGTACAAAATAGTAAAATACCTCCATAGACTTTCTTTTTATCAGTTATCATTATATTAATAATTTAATATTATAAATAACAACCAAAAAATCAATAATGTTCAAGGTCTTTGCATAAAAATTAAAACATTGAAGAGTTCCATTTCATAGACCTTGAAACATTTTATTTTTCAAAAATTTAAATTTTTCAAGTTTGTATTTTTGATAATATTACTGTCGCAATAATTAAAACTTTATCAATATTATATGAATTAGTTTGGTCCCAATTATAATTAAATAGAGTGGTAAGTGGACAAAAAAAAAACACTTCTGGAATAATTTTATTTTATAATACATCAACTTGTCCTGGGAAAACTGCTGAAATAACTATACTACTTTATAGTGAAGGATTAAAGTAACTACCACCTCTGAAACCAAACCAACTGTAACAATAATATAATTATATAGGTATAACTGACAAATTATGTTGAAGAAACAGTGACGTAGCATATTATTGCCATTATCACTGTAATAACGGTAAACAAACGGAACCGCAACCCGCATACGTCCGCGCGGACCGCAAACGAATCGATCTTCGTGGTTCTATAATATAATAATAATATATTATTATTATTATATTTTATATTAATCATCTGATATCACAATATATAAACACAATGGTCGTTGTAAGTTGTAACCTAAATAATGACGAGGAAGATTCAATTTTTGGACCGACAAAAACAGTAAATTCACATAGGATATTGTAATCATTTTTTATTACCTTTGGCTTTTACATTTTTTCTTTTATCGTAGATAACCCGTGTATTACGTATCCACTGTTGCGTTTTGTGTTTTCCTTGGTTCTCAGCTTCTCATCTAGTTCATTTCTCGCGTCTAGGTTCGATTTCGCAGTAATATAATTGTAATTTATTCGATTTTGACGAATACCAGCTGAATGTATTTTTATTATTATTATTATTTTCACGCGTTGTGCAACGAAAGTAGATTAACTATCTCCAAACATACGCGGTTGATATTATAATATTATTATTGCGCCGTACAACAGCCACCGCAACCTCACCGCTGCGCAGTTTCGTAAAGACCGCGGGCGCTATTATTATTATTATTTTTTTATATATATACAGTGATACGATTTCAACACGATCAGACTAGATAGTCTCGAGAATTCGAAATTTCGAGTCGTCGTGTCCCCACTGTCGACACGTGACAAATAAAATAATACCTAATTATTATAATAAAATAAACTGAAAAATTCGTTTGATTCTAATAATGTGTTTTAACAAATTTTTCAAAAAACCGTCGAAAACACTCTGTACGTAAAGATTTTAATACTAGTTATGTGATAGGTAATAAAAATAATGATAATATTCGATTCTTATGGGCTATATATGGAATATATTCTCATATAACGTTGGTAAGTCGAACGAGGTATGAAATAATATTATGAGTATTTTTATCGAATTCGAGTAAAAAAATATACTTTTATACGAGTATTATTGACGATAAAAAATATTGCTGGAATATAATACGAGTGTATAATGTGTGGCTCGAGCAGGAAAAAATGAGATGGGTTATCACTTATCAGTTTATCTCATATTTTTTATAAATAATGGAAACGTAATAATATTATAAAAGTAGGTAATAAACGAACAATAATGATAATATTACAGGTATTATAATAAATTACGGATGATACTATACTTATGTTGGAGCATATCACAGCGTAGATTAACGATTTTATTTACGAGTATAATAATATTATACGCCTCTCGTTCTACCGATTGTATGCTAATAATATGCGCGTATATAAATAAATAATATATAATATATTATCTAAATGCCCCATAGTTTCGGTTGAATAAATGAAGCTATTAAAATATGAATTTACAGCTTTTACACGAATAATAAAAACGTCTCGAGATTATTATGATTATAAATATTTATCTGTATCCGACACGGCCGCAGCGAAGTTACGCGGTTTGTTTTATGCCCTCATTTTTTTCGGAGAACAATACCACGCACACACATACACACACAAATATGCACCATTATATAGTCGCGTATTTACATATTATTGGTTCAGTTTTTTTTTTTTTTTTTTTTTTTTCTTATCTCACAAAATTTATAAATGCAAATTATTATTATTATTATCATTTTATGGACACACGAAAACAAAATATCGTAATCACTCCGCGAGCTGAAAAGTCTTTGCATGTAAATTATACCAATAGATAAAACACCAGCTATAAATTGACACGTCGAAAATTATTTTGATTTTTATATAATATGAATTCCCGTTACACGAAAAAATATCGTAATAAAAAATTATAATAATTACCACCACGATAAAGTAATGAATAATTAATTAATGAAGACGATAGTAATATAATAAATTGAAATTACCTACGTTGATATTATACAGGTGAATTGCAACGTTCCAGTTATAGGCGAATTTGAAAATTAATCTGTAATTATTAATCTTGTATGAAATCTCGTTTTTCAACAATAATTTGATTAAAGCAAATGGGATATTATGCTTTCAAATAAAAATGTTATCTATATAATACTTTATTTAGTTAATTTTTCTTATATTTCTCAATATTATTCTCGTGAGCGATATAAAAATTCAAATTTCACAAAAACGATGGAAAATATAATTTTAACAAACTACATTTTAATTGTTTTTGAAAAAATTAAATAAATCATAGAATCAAAATCATTTTACTTAGAATCGTTTTTTTGAATGTGCGGAGGATTTATCATTATTCGTTTGTTTATGACCTTCAAATCATAATATGTAATATGTATATATCTTAATACAATCTTCAATATTATCATTAAATTAAACATTATGTCAATAATTGTATGATACAATTTTGAAACAGTTAATCCGTTACTATATAATTTTAAATACATCGCACGTTGCAAATTTCCAAATTTATAATTTTTTTTTTTCGAAAAAGCGTTAATTAAAATTTGCGAATTTGAATTGAGTAATTTGCATTTTGATTTCGTTACATGAGCAATATTATTAATGGCTGCATTTGATAATTATTCGAAAACTATTAGGTAATTAATAATAATAGTAATAAAATAATGTACGTCGTGTACAGAATATTATGTAAATTACGTAACTTTTAAATGCACGAGTATAATGTATTTATTATACACAGTAGACTAGACTACTGTTATAATAGATGTACGTGGATATAATAATATGATAGAGTATAAACGTTGTTTTTATACATAAATTATGTGAAAGAAAAAATGTAAAACTTGAGAAACTAGTTCAATGTGAGGCCGATTCGAATTGCGATAAATTGCATCGCACCGACGACAAGGAAATTCCTCCGGAGAAAATTGGACGGTTTATCACTGAAAACGATATGTTATATTTTATTATTATTATTTTATTTTAACCGACATTTTGCACGTCGCGTTCGATAAAATAAAGTTATAAACAATTTCCGATAGGGTGGATTCTACGATTATATTGGTATTAAGACTGAACACCGGACATTCCGATGGCCGCTCCTCGTATACGCAATAATAATAATAATAATAATAATAATAATAATAATAATAATAATAATAATAATAATAATAATTC
>JAIUCT010000028.1:4114004-4135054 GCA_021307375.1 Tetraneura akinire
TTATTATTATTATTATTATTATTATTATTATTATTATTATTATTATTGCGTACCTACAGTTTTACGTAATGTTCTCCTCTTCGCGATCGTCACGCCTTCCGGGGCGACCAGAGCATTAATCACATCGACCGCGACCGTCCGCTATAATTACTTCTTCTTATTTTTCTCCCTTTTTGCCTTTTTACGGCCTCCACACACGACCGTCGTCCCCCGGTAAGTATACGATCCTTGGCGCGTGCAGCACGCCCGCGCTCGGTCGTTACGTCGTCGTCGCAATACGAAAAAATAACAATATTAAAAATATACGGCCAAGACGACGAAATTGCAGACGTTTCGCGTCTGTATATTATGTGTATATTATGTGTATAGTTATTTATAATTTATATTTTTATAAACTACAAGTATAACAGTACGACACGAGTACCTACGCTACTCACGGTTCGTGATTGATTTCTGGTAGTCGTCGTTCTGACTCGAAAAAACTAATACAAATTTAACCACCCTTCCCTCCACCGCTACCACGATGAACTTAACCAATAACCGTCTATATAAAGGTATACCGTAACCGCACACGCGGTCAACGGTACCTATAATATATTACAACGTATATTGTTGTAAATATACCTATAATATATAATATGACAAGTAGGATTTTTTCCTTTTTTTTTTTTTATCGTTTTTCGTAATCTCTAGGAGACTAAGATACCAGATTTCTAAATAGTAAAAAAACGAAAAATAATAGGTAATAAAAAAAAATATCTGGTTCAGATAACCACATAACAAACGGGTTCACAATGTTACAATAATAATTTATTTTTTAAGTAGTTTTTTTTTTTTTTTTTTACTTTACACTTTCAATCAGTTCGTGATTCTTCCATCCCGTTTTCATTTCTCATCCATAACATAACATACAATACGCACGAAAGAACAAGAATATTATTATTATTATTATTATTACGCATACCTACATCATAAAATACAATATTTAAATAGTAGTCGAAGAAGATGTATTATCCATTTGCATTTTTTCGTTTACACTAAATCCATCTCTTGAATTTTATTATTTCCATAATAACAATATGTAATCCTCGTGAACTTTTTAAGGTTGATATTTTATTGACAGTGTTGTAGTAATGATATATTTTTTTTGTATAAATTTAATATTTAATTTTATGAAACTATCAATACGCAACCAAAAAAATATGATATTTATCTAAGTATAGACATTTAGAAGAGGAATTGGGCTACACGAAGGTCAAGTCATCGTTGGATCTGAAATGTATATGTACCTAATACGCAAATATTCTTCCCTTATTTCAACGTACATATTTCGATCTTTGAGCGTGTATAACTTTATTATAAAATTATGATTATAAAAACAGTTTCATTAATTGTATTTTAATTAATAAATAATAATACGTATCCGAACTAAATCTAATCTTATATAATTCTATATGGTAGTCGTAATAAAGGGCGCGGAGGTGGAAACTGGACGAATACAATATTTTACGTCCACGCGATCCGTCTGCCGACCGGAAAGACTTACCGTGCGTGCGCTTTGCATCAGAAGGAATTGTCTACCGTCGGTATAACCATAAATCAGTGGACACTGCCGAAATCGACTGGGCCTCGAGCGATTATATTTAAATAAAAACTAGTCAATATATTATAATCTGCGTGTGTATATATAGACGAATACTTAACTACGAACAAAGAAGCCGTATCGCGGTGACGCGATTTCGAGTGAGCGGGTGGGCTCGGTGGATCTATATATTATTTTTTATTTTTTTTTATGATTATTATTATATGTTAATATATTATAATATACGTGTGTTGTCTGGACGAGAGCGATCACGTAGCGGTTTTGCGTTCGCGGTAATTATCGTGGGTCAAACGGGGTTAATCGTGAACCGCGGTATATAATATACGAGTTTGTACGTTATGCGTATCAACCGCGGTATTAAAACGTGTATAGGTTTTGTGCGGGAGCCGTTCGGTTGAGCTGCAGCAGCGGTATGGACACACGCGGTATAATATTTTAATAATAAAACCAATGCCAGAGTGCCAGTGTACAATAATAAAAATATACTGCCACCATATGATTTTATAATTATGTCATCGTTGTCGTAACAAAAAATTTTCTTCGCCCAATCAAATTACGAGTATAACGTAGAATTATACACGTATAATAAAATAGAACAAATAAGCTAAACTTTAATCCAAATCGTGAATATATTTGATACACTATAAAATATTATATAACTTTTGTCAAATTTAAAAACGAACATTTTATACGTGTAGGTACATATAATTATTATTATTATATAGGTAGTGTGTAAATATATATTAAATGACGGTGGAGAGGAATTTGTTTTCAGGGTTAATTTGTCGTTTTCTTCCTGCAATCAGAAAAAAAACGAAATCAATTTTTTAGAAGATATACTTGAATAATGTACATTTGCATAATCTGTTCTAACAATGCGAGGAGGAAGGAGGATCATCTTCGTACTTCGTGTATGTTTGAATGGCCCCATCCGGAGATGAGAACATGCGATTTTGGTTTTGTGATATTATGTACCACATAAGAAATAGCATTGCATACATGTCCATATGGACGTTATTGATGATGGCGGAAAATTCAATAAAATATGTACATCGTGAACGTGTGCGTGATGAATATACAACTTCGAAAAACCATGTAATTGAATATTATATATTTATAATATAATATATTCCTTATTACTCATTATTTACCGGCTTATATATTATTTCTTTTTTAATATTTTTTATTCGGACGTTGAGAGCTCTCTTTAATTAATATATTTGTTCTGTCCATAATGTTTATAACTTATGTAACAGGACATGGATAATTTTATTGAAAATATAAAAAAAAATATCTTCTAATCGTCAAAAAATACATTGTTTAAATATGTTTATCATTTAAATACTAATTGTAAAATGTTTAAATTTCTTATTCGAAAAAAATCCTATAGATATCGTATATTCGTATCCTTCCATTGCAAAATTACTTTAGGATTGATTTTATGGTCATTATTCATATAATTACTTTATAATAAATAGTATGTCATCATGACTTAGAATTGAGATCAATATTGTAAATATATTTTACTGATAAATGATAATTATCTCAATGAGTGTATGATATATATATATATATATTATATAATAAGAAGAAAATAATTATAGAACTAATGATCATCATAAAAAATTGGATAGATACCTTAAACAATTAATTATAACACGTCATTTATATAAATAACGTTAAAAAAAAAATTAAAAATATGCAAAAATTTTATTAGTCAAACGGGAATCGAACCACAAATATCATTTACCTGTTGAATAAAATTGTTTACTTTTTCATTTATCTCCCTTAATACTCGTTATTCAGTAAATATGTATTGATATAAATTGTAAAATAAAAGATGCCCATTCTAATCTAACTCTCCAGAAGCACTAGTTTTCTATTGCTGCAGCGGAATCCAAAGAATTTCGTGTTGAAGAGTTTATTTAGTGGAAACATCTCTTTAGTGACGACGCACTTACGGACGTACAAGTGTTTTATGAATTTTTATTTCTATTTAAATACGATATTTGTTTGTTTCCGTAGTGATGAATATAAATAATAATATTATATAACATGGCTATAAAAAAAATTCAAAAACATTAAATGATCAACGAATTGTTTTTCAGATACTGTAGTGATAATTGTTTCTTTTTTATTCTTTATGTTTTCTTATAATAGTGATTAACGTTTTATAATAAATTAACAACTAATATAAACGAACTCAAGAAACTTTAACGGTGGTAATAATTTATATTATTATAATATCTGCCTAATTAAATGAAATTTTATTATGTATTTTTATATAATAAACTATATTTTATACGTTAATTATTAATTATAAAATATTAATTTATAACACGATTTATTGTAATTATCATTGTTATTATATTATTCGTGTAGAGTTACTTAATACTAACTTATATTATATTATTTTATATTTTATATTAAATATATTTAATGATAGATGTGTATTTACAAACAAAGTCTATTTGGTTAATTACCTGTAATATAATTTTATAACACGCATTAAGTTAATTTTTTGATGAAATTTTGATAAAAGTCGAAAAGAGCGGTCAACAAAGAACATTCGAACTTTTTGTCAAAGTTCACAAGGAAATTGTAAGGAATTTACCACACGATAATCCCCGAATTTCAGTATGAAGTGTCCTCTTTTCTTCTTTGTTCGCGTACCCCCTCAGGTACTTTCACGTATCCCTCCTAGGGGTACACGTAGGCGTACACCTAGAGTCGCCACGTACCACAGGCGAGAAGTGCTGGTTTAAAGAGTTAATAATATTAATGATTCACTTAGTATCAACTATTTTTTATATAATTTCTCGTTGTTTATCCTAATAATCTAATATATTACTTATAAAAACCAGTGAGTAATAATTCAAATAATTAATATTGTGAAATATAAAAGCACGTATTTATTTTCTGTAATATAACTTATAAAATGCTTTTGAACATTAAATTATACAAATTCGGACTTGAATACTCTCGAGTGTATATTTATTTAATTTATGTATCATGATTAAAAAATAATTATTATTACGTGCAACATTTAATAAAATAAAATATTATATAATCTTAATTATTAATAGTAGTAGCTACATATAATAAATCACTACCTAAATAAAGAAATACCATGTTTATTTTTATAATAGCTAGGCAATATGCCGATTAGTTATACCTACGTAATTATACAATGAAGAATAAATAAAATTTCCTACCCAACATGCATACGAAATGATTGAAACATTATTTATATTCAAAATATGAGTAATTACATAACGAAATAAAACAAAATTATATGCCGTTACAATAAAGAATATAATATTTATTATATTTTTCTTCAAAAATAAATGAATAAAATACCGTAAAAATTAGAAGTAGGTACCTAAAAATCTAAAATTTTGTTTATAAAAAAAAAATAATAAATAAATAAAAAATTTAAAATATTAATAATATAATTTATAATCTTGTTGTTTGATAATATATTTATGTATTATTTCTTGTACATATACCAATAATGCTATATATATGATATATTTTTTCAATGATTGTGCGTATATTAACAATAAAATAATGATTTATAAAAATATTATACTTAAATTTCGTAATTTTATCAATTTATAATTCAATATGTTTATAAAAAAAATTGATTTGAATTGAATGAATATTATTATTGTAATATATTATGTAACGCGTGCATGCTATTTTTTTTTTCTTTCGTATATTGTCAAAATAATGTTACATATTTTTATGAGTTTTGAGTTGTCGACATTTTCATCTGTTATTGAGATATTTTTAATATATTTGCACTTCGTAATATTTCATATTTTATATATTATTTAACAAAAAAAAAAAGAAGCATTACATAATATATATTGAAACTCGTAATGTTGAAATAATAATATACAGGTACGTCGAGCCTACGATGAGGTATAATACGTCGTCACGTCGAAGTAGTATTTAATGATGTCAATCGTCGAAACTTAAATAAATGACAAACAACGTAATGTAATAATCGATTTAACTGTAAATTTGATAAACTGAAATAGTATATTAGTGTTATGATGGGATTTTATGCCACAGAATCTAATCATACGAAACAAGTAATAATCGTTAATCAAAAATATTTGGGTAAATTGCTGTGTTGTACTAATTATTATACAATATATCGTAAAGTAAACGTGCCCGACAATAATACGGACTCTATATGGATAGTCTTACATCAGCAATGAATTCCGATTTTTGGACACACACGTGCAACGAGACGCAGTCATTGTAAAATCAACAGAATTGGACATACGACTATATAGCGTGCACTTCGCTGTGCACGAAACATAAAATAT
Organism: Tetraneura akinire; assembly: GCA_021307375.1. Taxonomy (NCBI): domain Eukaryota; kingdom Metazoa; phylum Arthropoda; class Insecta; order Hemiptera; family Aphididae; genus Tetraneura; species Tetraneura akinire. Next base: position 4,119,948 of record JAIUCT010000028.1, read on the forward strand.
TGATAACAAATCGAATTTGAATAATATCAAAACGCACGAGAATATATTTAACAAACTATCGGGTTTACAAGAAAGAAAAAAAAATAGGACACAATTATATTTATGTAGAAAAAAAAAAAAGATTGGGTTATAAATAAATATGAATTCAAAATATTAATATTAGAATTTTAAAACAGTACCTACACACGTTTCGGGAAGATCTTGATCCAACACGAATAATGAATAATATTTTATACCTATATATAGTATTATAAGCGATGCAAATCGCTACATGCACTTTATTACCATATTAAACCAACGCGTCACACTGTGAATTATTTGTCATTTTTATAATATTATCATTAACTTATAGGTTATGGGTATACACAATCACTGTAAACATATTATAGGTACACTGCAACCAATAACCGTGGTTAAATGGATCTCTATTAAATACACTATTGTTTCTGCGATATTATTTTCCGCGCGTGGTCGTTATATAGTATCGTAAATTCGTAAAATATTACCAAAACCGTTTATTAACAATAATTCTTACATTCTTAGAACATTAAAGCTTTGTCTCGCCAACAGGCACGTCATAACGGTAACAGTTAGTCCGGTATGCAAAAATATACAATATTATTAGTCGAAAATGTCGAAAAGAAAAACACGTTGATAGGAGAATAATATCGTTTATGTTATTGTAAATACTGTATTTTTTTTTTTTTTTTTTATTTCATTTCGAAAAATATTTCTTAAGCGATAATGACATCACGTATACGAAAAGAAAAAATTCTCATTGTATTCTATAAAACTCTTCATCGACGTAATATTGTCCCTGTGATAAATGTTTTGCCAGTGTGTGGAACATCAAATAGTTTAATTACGTATGCGCGTGTAAAATGCGTATAATATCGATAAGACGATGTGTATCGGTTTGCATTTGCGCAACAAAAACAACACACCACCTCCACGGCCCCAATAATGTCGATGTCGACCTTGATCAATCCTCGGAGAGGCTTTCCATGAATATTATATTATATTTTTTTATTATGCAGTGCTATAATATTATAATAATACCAATATTATTTTAGTAGTACACACATAACGTTTTTGATGCATGCTACGTGTGTTTCACCGTGTTTTCCGGGTCTACACGTTACCTATTTTATGTCATTGAAATACTATGATTATCAAAAATTGTAGTTGCAAAAAAATAAATTTTATACCAATTGAAAATATAGTGATTTTATCATAAAAAAAAATTCAAATTTCAAATGATTGCAAGATGCAAAAATAACTGAATTTACATTGTGGACACATACAATATTATACTATTCCTGTCTAAACTTAAAAATTACTCGTATATATTTACTATTATACACGCATATCATATTTAATTATATTATAATAATTAGGTATTTTAAGAAATCCATTTTTATAAAATTTTCTTAATATTCTTAAAAGTTAAAACCAAAATTGAGTAATCGAGTACGAAATCATACTAACATTATAACTGCTTAAAATATTAATAGTCAAATTTAAAAAAATTAAAATTAAAAAAGTACTGTAGTTGGACACGTCATAATTATTATAATATTCCTACAATATATTACAGGCACCTATATGAGGTATATGTAGATAATAATTGAACATTCATATTATATTTTTCATCATTTCATCCAACAAGAAGTATATCGTTTCAAATGTGTTATAAATTATATAACTTAATATAAATGAATACCTATTAATATATTTATGTGTATATTATAATAATAATAATTGTAATCATTCGCTATGCAGGTATAAGTGCATAATTTAGTATAACATCAAAATATAATATCTTGAACATAATAGTGACTCGGTAGCTCTGAAACCACGATTATGCTCGTAAATCAAATCTCCAACGTTTCATATGATTTACGAATAATGTTAATTAATCGCCGTGATTTTTCATTGAGAAAAAAAATAAACGTTTTATAACGCACATAATAATATTATATGGCTAATATTATTTATGCGTTTGAAAATGATGTCCATATAATAATGTCGTTAATAATATGATATATTTTGTATTTTACATAATACGTATATATTATTATAAAGTGCACCGTGTTATTATAAATATTTTTTTTTTTTATATATTTATAAACTGCACATCAACAAATTGTTTCTTTTAAGAATTTGTTCTAATATTTATCTAGTCTATTTGAAATATTAATTTATGAATAAACTTCAGAGTTTAGACCGTTATAATAATATTTATTTATTTAATGTCATTTTTGTTCATTAAACATTTCATTTTTATTCTTATTATAAATATCATAAATTTGTTAGAACACAAATCATTTTATCACGATATATAGTTATTTAAAGTGATTATACACGGTTAATTGTTGTTAATTAATATATACATTTGATATAGAATGCGTTTAATTAGTGTAGGTACATAATATTATATTTTATTTTTCGGAGAGAAATCTATTGTACATTAATTATTCATATTTTAATTATTATTGTGTTTCTCAATACACGAAAAATAAAAAATTAAAATTAAATTAATAATATGTCCTATAATAATTATGACGAATATATTGAGTTCAGGATGAAAAAAATAAAATGATATTTTTCCATGTGACTAGTTTAGTTAAACTGTTATATTTTATTTATGACGTGCAAAATTTCACACAATTATACCAATTTTACCACACCAACGGTTACTGCCTTACTGTGTGTTTAATCATTATAGAAATCAAATATTCATTATAATAGATTACCGCCGTATGTATTTCACATAATACATTATACCTATATATACATTCAAAAGAAATAAAATATTAAATTATTCTAAACAACTATAACGTTTTCAACTCGTTGATTTACTACCGGCAAAATATGTTTATATATATATATATATATATATATATAACAACAAACCGCGAGCAGGTTTTCATTATCGTCATGACTATAAGTTGAATTGTATATTTTATTTAGGCGAAATATTGCATGTTCTAAATCTTCTAAAAACAATTTATATAAATCACTTATATCTTTGTAATATATTCTAATTCTAACAATATTATTATAATCATGGAGACGTGCACGATAACCGTCGTACACTCGTACATCATAATGACATATTATTTGGAATAAAAATTTAAAAGAAAAAAAAAATAACGTACGCCAAATCCGTAGAAAACTATTTTATTATTGGTAGGTAACAAAATATAAATAATTTATATTACTAGTTTTTTATTTTTTATTATTTATATATTTTATAATGTGTTTTTGTTTAAATATTAAAATATAAATAAACACAATAATAAATGAACGTGGTAGATTTATATTAAAATGTATAAATAGGATTATGATTATTTTATTTTATATAATTATTATTAATTAATGATAAATTGATAACTATTAAAACAAAGTCTTAAGTTATACGCATATTAAAATAATAATAATATATTAAGAATTATTATTAAGAATAATTATATTATAAACATTCAAAAATAATTCTTTTACGTAAGACGTCATAACTATTAAATAAAAAAAATACACAAAAATAATAATATTGTTTTTAAATTTGTATTACAATTACATTTTATGATAATTAAAATTAACTAACGATCCATTTAAGTAAGTGAATTTAACACTGATTAAATTTTGATACATAGAAATTTAATTAAAATAGGTAACCATAACGTATAAAATAAGATAATTTTATTAACTATTAGTTGTATACATAGTATTTAAATGTATATCGCCATTTCAAATTAAATTCATTTATTGACTTGTCCATCTATTTAAAAAATGTTATACATCATTTGTCCGAGCTCCGTCGCTGTATCGGTAACAAACTAACATAATAATAATAATATTCAATAAAATATATTTCTCATACAAAAATCTATATTAAAATAGGATACGTTTTAACCTTGAGCCTACCTATACTGTGAGCAAGGGCATTTGCAGGCATGCACATACTTTCCATAGAAAATGCGATACTAGGGCGATGTCTTATGTAGTTTCCGAGTTCCAGAACAACTTTGACATTGTGTTGGTAAAAGAAATTTCCTTCCGGGATAAATCTACGTATATATAGTGAACCGTGACTTTTATAATAATATAAAAATTGCATTTGACGTGTTTCCGTTGGCGAAGTGATTACAGGGTACCGCAATATTGATAACAAAGACTACCTATATTAATTATTATTATTATACACATGTACACCGCGTCGGACGATAAATATAAAATATAAATTATAAATCGCAATAAACGAGATACAGCACGATGACGCGCGCAAAGGCGAATCGGAAAACGATTTTCAATTTTAATTCTATATCGGATTGCGATCAGATAATTAATACGACCCGTGTAGAAAGTCGATTTCTTTACACAGCGAAAAGCTTTTATTATTAATTCTCTCTCTCTCTTCTATATTCTTTCTTTCTTCTATATTAATATAATGCACATAACTGCGTGCATGCATGTGTACGTATATTGAATACGACTCCGGGTTACGTGAAATCTAATCTTCATACACGACTGCCGCAAAAAACACGATATAATTTGAAAAGTCCGTATAGCGCCGATATCAGTTTACTATTTAGATATTTGTCCGCACCGGATTTGCCTTGATTCCATCGAATATGCATAATATTGTATAGATAAATCTGTGTATTTCATATTATTATTTATATTATCGCGATGTTGCGAAGTACCAAGTACGCGTTTCCATAATAATAATTATAATGGAAACAATACACCAGAAAGAATGTACACGAGCGAATATGTTTAGATTTGCAATCATCAACCAATAAAGCCATATAATTTATATAACGCTTGATTATATTTGCGGACTAGACAATCGATTATTCTAACGCATTGATGAAAGAAGAAAATGTTATTTATCATTAAATGTTACCTACTATATACACTATGATAACACTATTAAATAGGCTATACATTTTATTTAACGAATTCAATGAAAATCGAAAATATATTTTATTCCAAACTGTATAATTTTTTAGAGAAAAATTTAATATTTACGTATCATATTTAACGCGCGTTTGATGTAGGTACCACATTTATCAGATATCGGATAACACTTTTGGCACTTACTTAAACCTATAACCTGAAATGTGTCGATTATAGAATCGAGATTGTGACATAACATCTCGTGTGGCGTTATTATTTTACACATTATATTATTTAAAAATTTATAATTTATTAACTACGTATCTTTTTATTATTATATAATATAAAATATTTGTGATGTCCGAAAAAAAAAATAGCTCAATATCTCGTTGATGTATATTGAATAAAAATATTAATAAAGATTTAACACTACCTGCCATGCCCATCAGGGCTTATTCTAAAGCGCAGTTGGGCCTATTTTGCGTAATTGGAAATTCAAAATACGCATTTGATAATCGATATTTGTGCAGTTGATTTTCCTATATGTGTAATTAATTAATTTATAATCTTATGGAAATAATAAATTATAGCAAAAAATTAAATTCGTAATTTAATATAATATAATTTTGTTTCATATATATATATATATATATATATAATTATAATTTATAAGTAAAATATATACTGAATTTCTATACAGCCATAGAATTTAATTGTTAACAATACACAGTATTTCTTTTACAGTTCATGTTTTATTTTAAGCTTCTCGATTGTATTAGTAAAACCGGTCACACGCGTACGTCGCGTTTTTCTTATTTCAAAACTATTTTTATCTGTGATATTGAAATAGATTAAAGAACAACAATTTGTTCAATTCGAGTGACGGAGTGCAATATTGGAAGAACGTCGATAATACTCGTAGTATAATATTTGTATATTATTTCGACGATTTTTTTTTTTATAAATAAAGAACAAATACGTATAGTGTATTTATTAATATATAATTATACATATTATATTTTATTAAGTAGTAAATTATTTATTTATTTATTTATTTAATTATATACTTAAAAAATTAATTAATCAGCTATTTATTAGCCTTAGTTAATAGTCCAGATTATAAAGTAAGTTTTAATATTATGAACTTATTTGTGATATTATTATTTTAGCAATATTATAATTAATACTTAGGTTTAGGAGTATATAAGCGTATGTACTTAGATATATTATAAATTTCGGTCAAATTAAAATCTATGTTAATTGTTTATATGATCGCGGCGTCGCATTGTGTATGACATGGTAAATTGTATATACGAGTACAATTACGAGTGTTCCAATTTCTTATGTAAACTATTGGTATATTATTTATTATTTAATATAATATTATTATCACATTGTGCGTCTGCACATATGATGGACGGTGAATTTTATCATACAATTTGGACAACTAAGAAATGGTTACTTTTATTATCCAATCATAGAACGTTTAGCGCTAGCCGTCGATCATTTGTGTGCACGAGTACGGTGCGTTCTTATTCTGAAAATAGTATAGAAACAAATTTGTGTGATATTTTAATACTATTTAGGTAGCACAGTGTTATTTATTAATTTATATTAGGTATTATAAATTAATTTAATTTTTTTCCTTAGGTTATGGATAAAAAACATAAAAATTATTTAACCAATTGGTTATCATCAGTTAGCCCTCCTTCTCCTTGCCAACCAATAACTACTGCCTCAATCAATACAAAAATTACAACTACTATAAGCACTGTTAATGTTACTAAAACTTCATCAGTTATTTCAACTCCCAGCTTACCTATTGTAACAAATAATTCTAAAACGTTCGAACATATGCATAGAAACGGAAAACATTAGGTACATTAAATGTATTGCTTGCAATAAATATCCTGATATTGTACAAATACATTCTAAAAAGTTACAAATACCAAAAATAACCCAAGATCTTGGTGCTTTGTTCAGACAAGAAATAATCGATAACCACTTACAACAACCATATCACACGATCAGTATGAAAATGTTACGCCTTTCTACGTTGCCTAATTCTTTAAGGCCCTTTTCACACATACACGGTTTCCGTGTACACGGCAACCGTTTACACGGATGTAGATATTTCACACATACACGGTTTTTCTACGGCATAGCCGTGATACTTGTACCCGTCGTCAGTTGTTGTTTGCTGTCGAGGTCTATTCGTTGTATTTATATAGTTTATAATGGATAAAAATAAAAAAATAGCTCTTTTACTTTTAAATAGACGCCGTAAGCGTCGTGTTAGAAATATACGAGAAAGAATCTATTGGATTCACCCATATATTTCTAACAGGAAAGAAATGGGTGACTTTTATACCGTGTTTAAGGACCTCCGAGAACACGAAGATAAATTTTTCGTGTATTTTCGAATGTCAATGAAATCTTTTGACGAATTACACGACCGACTGAAAAATACATTGCAACGTCAGAATACGTTTATGAGAGACTGCATCGAACCTATGCAAATGTTAGCTGTAACTCTAAGGTAAGTGAATATAATATAATTAATAATAATAATATATATTTTACTTATTAAAATGTAGCAAACTTTTACATATTATTTTTGTGAGTGTTAAAATTATTTATTAGTTTATAAAAAAAAATTAATGTATATATATATATATATATATAATACAAGTAATATAAGTAGTATTAAAATTACAGTATTTAATATATTACAATCTGAATTATTATGTAAAATCTAAATCTATGAATGACTCGTCTGTATTGCTTTCAACTGAAGACGGATTATCATTAATACGGTTATATTGGTGATGGACGTCAGTATATGTGGGGCGATTCTCTATAGTTTGGTAGCGCATAGAAGATGTCCCTGGTTGATTTATAGGCAATTGCAGATCATAATTTTGTATATTTTGTTGCATAGGAATACAGTGATTATAATTAATGTTATTACTTGCTGTTGAATGAGATTTGAAATCCGTGTATGGGTTTTGTGTTTGAAATCGTCTCTGCTTAATATTGGTCAATAATTGTAGTACACCTATCTGAAAGTTTACAGTTTCATCTTCTGTGAATGTATGCAATGTTGGAACAATGCCTTTAAAAAATGAAATATGACGATCCTCTGGTTCTTCCAACGCTTTTAATATTCTCATATCAACCTCATCTATCTTTCTTTTACGAGTTCCAAGTTGTTTTCTAGGTGGTATTTTAAATTGGCTACTTTCGTTTCTGTTGTCATTTTCTGAAACAGTTGGTTCAGTATCTTCGTTACCCGAGTTGATAGATAAACTATCCTCAGTTGGCCGTGGGCAAAATACTTTTGATAAAAATTTCAGCTGTTCTGCGTAGACGTATTTTTTTATAGCTGATGCACCAGCACCGGATTTCTTTAGTGATTTTTCTTTTTTCGTAGATTTATTATATGCATCTCTAATATTCACCCATCGTTTCACAACTTCCTTACCTAAAATTATAAATAATTTATTTTGGTTTCAGGTATTTAGCAAGTGGGTGTACTTTTACAGATTTACATATTAATTATAAACTTGGCATTTCAACCATCAGCAACATAGTTAAAAATGTATGTATAAGTATCTGGGAAGTAATGTTAACGGAGTGTATACCTCTCCCTGATGAAGAAAAATGGGAATCGATTGCTAATGAATTTGAGACACGAGCCAATTTCCCACACTGCTTAGGGGCAGTCGATGGAAAACACATCAGAATTATTAATCCCCTAGGTTCCATGTATTATAATTACAAAGGTTATTCATCTGTAGTTTTAATGGCTATAGCTGATGCTAATTATCGTTTTGTATACGTTGACATCGGGAGTTATGGAAAAGATTGTGACTCATCTGTATTCAAAACGTCTACATTGTGGACATCAGTTATAAATAATAAGCTTAAAATACCTATTGAAAGAAATGTTATCGGAATAGAAAATCACAGGTTACCTTATTTCTTCGTTGGAGATGAAGCATTTGCGCTCCACAAACATTTACTTCGCCCTTTTGGTGGATCGCAACTTACAGAGAAAAAAAGGATTTTTAATTATCGCCTAAGTAGGGCTCGGAGATATGTAGAGTGTACTTTCGGAATTTTGAGCAACAAGTGGAGGATATTTCACAGACCAATTAACTTGGAACCAGACTTTGCAGTTATAATTGTCAAAGCTTGTGTCATTCTTCATAATTTTGTTCGAGACAGGGACGGATATCAAGTTGAGGACACAGAAGTAATAATAGGTCTAGATGAAGTACAAAGAGAACACGAGACACGAGGAGGATTAACAGCAAATAATGTCCGCAATGTTTTAAGTGATTATTTTGTATCGAATGCAGGGGCTTTAAAATGGCAAATGTTAAAAATATAGAAATTGTACTTGAATATAATTAATAATACATATGCTCGTATATAATATAATATATTATATAATATTATTAAATAAAATATTTTTTTGTTTTAGATATTAATAAAATAATACTTGCTTTTGGAAAATTATGGGTATATTTATTTTATAATTATATAAGTATTCCAATTTACTTACAATTTATTAGTTTATTACCATTTATTTTATACTATCCAAAACTAATATTTTTGATTATAATAATAAAAAATAAATTAAATATATAAACTTACTACTTACCATAATTATTTTTTTGCTCATCATCGTAGTTAATAAAATCATTATTCAACTCCATACACACTTCTTTCCAGGCATTTTTTGTTTCAATCCTGTCTTTATATATATTAGATGTTTTATCCCACAATACTGGACGAACTTCTATAAGTGAGATTAATAAATCGACATCCATAATATTTAATGTATTTATTAATATAATTGTAATAATATAATTTAATGTATTTAATAATATAATTGTTATTATTATAATATGTGCTCGTAGAACAGAGAAAATGACAGAAATCGCAGAAAAAATTAATTGACTGTACTGTGTGTACGGCCGTGCCGTGTGTACGTCCATGCCGTGTATATGTGAACGTTATCGTATAACACAATACATTACTGATGCCGTGACGGAACTTAACCGCGTGGACTCGCACGGCTGCAACACGGACACGGCACGGTCGCGATAACGTGTGAAAACTTCCATAAATAGCCATACATTAGTGAACCGTCGCAGAACCGTTTAGACGGAAACCGTGTATGTGTGAAAAGGACCTAATTCAACAATCTACCCAAATAGGCCGTGCTATTTTAAAGTCTAATGAAAAAATTGCGAATAGAATTGGTTCTTTAATGAAACATACGTATGGGGATGCTAAAAAATTAACTCTTAGTGCATATACATACCCTATGAGAGTAATAACTAGTCAAATAGCTACTAATTTTAATTTTAATGAATATAATCAAAATAATATTTATGATTTTCAATATTTAACTCCTACGTCACATAAAGAATTTCTTCAATGTATTGTAAAAAGTTATAAAACAACTTTTTCAAATAAATTAATTTCTGAAACATTATCTATGTCATTGCGTTGTGATGGGTCAGTGGATCGTTCACAGATTGATAAAATATATGTCATACTACTCATACTTAACAAAGTACTGAACAAGTACAACGTGAAATAAAATTAAGAAAATTTTAAAACTACATTTTTTTTATAAATATTCTAAATTTTTCTATAAGACAATAAAATATTTTTAACTTGTATTGTGTAGTACATCCTTATCCATATTTATTAATTAAATATAGATTTTTAGATTACTCTAAAAATAATTGGGACTATACAGTGGATTCAATAAAATCAAATGCGCAGTTGAGAAAAATCCTTAGAATAAGCCCTGATGCCCATGATACATGTCTACGTGAGTCTATATTACTGTCTTTTTTTATAAAAAATTTACAATTTATTTCGCTTGTTTCTACAACAGATTTAGTTTACTCGCCAGCAATACGCATTCCTCGACGTGGAGATTTTTCGTTATCTTAGGAAAATCATAGGGTATTATATAAAGTTATACGGTTACATATTATTATATTATTATCATTCAGAGATCGGCACGCAGATGGCGCGTACCTATAATTCGACGAACATCCGCCGCCAGTTAAGTGCTTAATTACAACAGCACGGGGCTAAGAACATAAAAGTATACCGTAAAAGGCAAAGGCCCGGATCGTTAAAACTCGCCATATTGCTTGTTCCATAAATGATGATGTTATATTATATTGTATTGTTTTGCCACGACGTATAATAATAATATAATAATAATAATAATAATAATAATAATAATAATATTATGTTATTACAATTATGGCCGTTGTAAGTCCGACGACAATATAAATCTATCGCATACTCGCATCATAATATAATAAGAATAACATAATATTATATTATATTGTATACGGGTATCGGAGTATGAACATTTCAACATGCATTTGGCACGCGCTCATTCTCGTGCGGATCGATCTTGATTGCACTTGGATCAGTTAAATCCGTAAACTGACTACGTCATTATTGTTAAAAATATAGTATCTAGTAGTAGATTACGAGATACTTATACGTATAGTATAAGAATTTTCTAGGTTATGCCTCCAGGAAACTACAGAGAGAGAGAGAGAGAGAGAGAGAGATATTTGCATAATCTAACCTAAAAAACAATAATTTCGTGATCACGTATAATATAAAAAAAAAAAAAAAAAACACGATAAATAAATATATTTTAATACACTAATAGATTCAACATGAAGTCAGTAAGTGCTGAAATTTAACAACTAGATCCATAAAACACGAATCATAAATTATTTTCAATATACTATTATCTACACCAAATTTTAATTTAGTATAGGTACTATATAGTTGTACGTAGAACTAAATTAAACGTATAACTGACTGTATGTTTCAAACATGATTTAAAAAAAAGATTTTAGTAGAACACATTTTGTCCATAAACAAGGATGGCCGAGGTATGAGGATAGAATTAACGACGATAAGAAACTCTTATGTTATATGGATTGGATTATTCAAAGACTTACATGTAGTCCTGTCTACCCAATGTAAAAGGTTCCAGTTTCGCTCAAAATCTAAAATATTCTTTGATAACATATTAATAATGTTACACGACCACAATATTTTTAAAGAAAAAATGTTTATTTTAATTACAAATTATTATACCTAATCATTTTATTTATGTTAAAAATGTATTTACAGTTTAATTATTATCAATAATTAATACTATATCTACCAACCCTACTGCTCTATTCACTTACTAATAAGATGTCCATCTCAATATTAATTAGTCTCAAATAAAAGTTTTACGAAAATCTGTTGACTTATAATATAGTTTTGGGTTCAAATATGAATTAATATATACATTTTCATAATAAAAATATATAAGTAATTATAAACATGACTCAGTTGATTTACACTAAAAATAATACAACATATTATTATTAATCAAGTTAAGGTGTTATTATTTTTAACGTACCTACGTATAGAACTTGTTCAATCGATAATCCTTTAATGACACGACTAAAATATTGTACTCATCTTGCGTTGTAAAATCCATTTGTATAATTATAATAAGTTTATTAATAATAAAATAAAACCTATTGTCGGATGGTCCACAATGTATTATATCCATTAGAATGTCAATGATGGGCGGAAAGACGAGAAAGTGTATATACTATAACGTATCATAATTATATATACAATGACGTTTCAAATAATAATTATTAGCATCAGATTTCAATATTTAAAAACATTTATTTTTATTTTAAACCGCGGTAACTGGGCCATTGGTTGTTAGTTTACATATTATATTTAAAGGCTAAATAATAACGGGTTACAGTGTTACATAATAATAGTATGATAAATTATTATATACTATCTATTTAAATTCCTTGTAGGAGTTATGTGTTTTTCAGGAACTGCAGTATTTACGTGTTTCGTTCGGATCCGGTCACAACATCTGTTACGAAGAAGATGATAATTTTTGTTTTTGTCTTTGGGACTCTTGTAAATTGATATTCAGTTATTATAGTTTTATATTTAATTATTTAAATGGTACCACATGTTCACTATAAACTATAAACATTTATATAAATATTATATAATATAATATTAATTTTTAATTAAAGAACAATGCGATTTTTCAGAAAAATAGTATACCATTCACGATCGTCTTTCTTTTATATGAAACATATGTAATTTAATTAATTTAATTACAATTATTGTAATTACTTGCAAAATAAAATGTACCCAGTACATAACCAACAACACGAGATATCATCCAAACTTATACAAGAAATTAATGTCTCACAAAATTCATGTCTATGTGTGACCTTATTCTTCATTTTAATAAACGGCATTTCTAAAAACTACAACTAAGCTACATTACTAGCATTATATTTTGTCGATGATATAAACATTATGAACAATATTATATTATTTTATTGTTCATTATATTATTTATATATAATTCTTCAAATTAAATTTAGATATCGGACGGTTAGAATTTAATAATAGTTGTATATATTTTAATTAAACGTGTTTATTTGTACAGGTGTTGAATAAAATAAAAAAAATCGTGTGGTAATAATTAAGATTTTTCAATTAAAACAATACAATAATATCATCATCTACAATACAGCAGCTGTATAATTTATAGATGGCCATAATGTTCAAGAAAAAACACGTTATAGTTATATAGGTATTGTGTAAGAAAAAACGTCCTTATAAATAATTGATTTTACGTAAAAAAAAAAAAAAAAAATGATACGAGGTAGGTAGAATAATACCTACTACCTATTGTATTTTGTGCAGATTACGCGATAACAATAAGTATAATATTATCGTTGTTATTTATTAATATTTTTTAGCAAACAAATTTATGATGAATAAAAATTCGGTTTAAGTTTACATATTTATAGATCTCAGATGTAATATTATACATTTTTTTTTTTTTTTTTTTATAATAATATAATATGATAAAATATTATATAATATATTATACAAATTGAAAATATAAATATTGTAAATTTGTCATATTATAATAACGAATCGGTTTGTTGTTGTTGTGACAGCTAAACTTGATTCTGTACGATTATTATATTAATTTATATAGTGAATAGTTTAACATTAAATATGTTTAAAAACCATTTTGTCGTACAGGTTAGTATATTTTTAGATATTAAAAAACTGTTCTGTAATATTATTTGTATTTTTATGTTTGCGACATGCGATAAAACTTAAAACTGAAAAAGGCAAAACGTATATTGTCATCGTTTATATTCCAGATATAAACCGATAGTGATCTGATGAAACTAGATCAGAAATGCGTCTCTGCAGCTATTATATAATTGCAGTGTAATAAATAGAAATAGGAATTTGATGACTTTTATATTATTTATTTATCTCGTATTATACTCTTGTATACTGCAGCAGCTGATCGGATACGAGTTTGTTTCATTCGCTGTTTTAACGACTTTAATAACATATGAATTAATTTTTCTCGCGTTCGTTACTCAATTTCTAATGTTTCAATATCGTGTTTTATGTATATAATTTTATGTTAATATTTGAGGTGTAATTCGTATGACAATTTTTTCTCATAAATTTGTTTAATGCGAATACAGTTTAACGGCATTACGTCGAATTTAAAGTGCATTTTTAAAATAACATTTTAGCGATATTATGTGATAGGTATAACTTCAGAAAATTTATGTACAGAGAACGAACGCCGTTATTGATTGATGATCATTTATAATATTATGTACTATACTCTTTAATACAAAAATTGGTTTAAAATGTACGTACACAAAAGCTATTCGAGTTAAAAAATAGATACATTGTTATCTGCTGCAGGAATTTCGTAAAAATGATAACAAAATAACAAAAAAATTAATGGATGTTTCACCAGTCAGAATACATAACTATAATAATAAGTAGTTATGAAATCCCTAACAGTTTTTTTGTTTATTTGATTTAAATTGGGAAAACGGATAAAAATATATTTTACGACCATTGATTTTTTGGAAAAGGTATTTTTTTTTTTTTTTAACTATGATATAGTAAAAATATAATATTTTCAATTTCGTCGTATACATACGAATATATAATATATAAAATAATATTCCGCACGCATTATTCTTATTCTTCTTCTTCTTCTTCTTATTATTATTATTATTATTATTATTATTATTATTATTATTATTATT
>JAIUCT010000028.1:4135064-4180122 GCA_021307375.1 Tetraneura akinire
ATTATTATTATTATTATTATTATTATTATTATTATTATTATTATTATACCTATATTATGGTTATTATGGTTACTCGCGTTTACGGACAGATGTAATAATATCATATTATTGTATGTACCAGCAGCTATATAGCCGTTTACGTATATCATGCCGAAGCGGCTGCGGCCGTGTACTTACATAAAATAAAATAAAATAAAATAATATAATATAATAACGGCGATGAAGAAGAAGACGACGACGATAATAATAAAGATAATTGCATAATGGCATCGTCTTCACTCCGGAGACGAGTGTCGATCGCGAGAGCAATACGTTATAATAGTGTATAGGTATATACCATATAATATTTATATGTATATATCGATCCGGCGGATTCCCACAGTCTACGGTTTCATTACACCGTGTAATTACGTGTAATCGGTATATATATAGGTAGTTTTTTTCTCTTACCCCCTTCATCCGCTGCCGATTCATTTTCATTTCGCGTTTACAAATGCAACACCAGTCCGCGACGGACGCACGCGGAGTCATCCCCGATCATCATTATTACGATTATTATTCTTCGTATATATATTATTATTATATAATATACCTATACGCTCTTTCGGTCCGATAATATACACACTCGTCCGATTCGCTCAAATGAGCGGCTCGCGTATAATATAATAATAATAATGATAATAATAGATACGTGTGTTTGTATAGGCTGAACGGATAAAAAATGTACCTATATTATGATAGAAAAAAAAAATACGATTGTTTTGCCGAGCACGCCTCGCGGTCGGGTAAAAAATATTTCCGACCGTCACCGACGGCGACCGTATATGTGTCGACTTTTAATTGTTTTTTTATTAAATAAAACGAATATAACAAGCAGAACGTGCCGTGAGTGACTAACGGCACTGCGGTGATCCGTTGACGCCGTCCGCAGCCGCGCCGGCCGGATACACGTGTTTATAAGTGTTATTCCTATACGTACAGTATTATTATATCGTATACAACTGTGCATTTCCGTATAATTGTATAGTCGTTGTGGATCTTCTATGATGCATACCTATCATCGTCATCATCATCTTCTTCTTCTTCGTTCTTCTTCTTCTTCTTCTTCTTCTTCTTCTTCTTCTTCTTCGTTCTTCTTCATCTTCTTCTTCTTCGTCTACGTCTTCGTCCCTGTCCACGCGTATATTATTATTATACGATTTATAAGTAGGTATATAGGTAATATACTTTGCAAACGTTTAGGTGACCGAGGTCCAAAAATTCACCCCCGCTATAACCAGATAAATCAAGGAAATCAAGTGAAATCCATTTTTACCACGAATTTAAATTTGAGAAAGTTATACGATCCTTTTAAGATTCATGGAAATAACGTAAACTTTCCTTAAAATAAGCGTACGTCAATGTTAAATTTTAGACTAGATTTACTGGCTTTTAGGTATAATACATAATATAAAATATTTATTCTGTACTTTTTGTTTAATTTAATAACACAAATTACACATTAAAATTTAATATTAAATGAAATTTATTTTTACCTTCTATATAATATGAGACCGCCAACTTCTTGCGGAATAAGTTTTTATGTTATATTAACAATATACAAATACTTATAGTATTAATGTAGAATTAATATTATCATCATCGTAATAATATAGTTTTTTTTCATTAGTATCACGTTCGTTATCTTTTTAATTTTTTATCTATTTATATGTTCACGGTAGAATTCACTGGTTTACACTGTCGTCTGAAATCTTTTTAGTCTATACGGTGCGTTTCCAATATTATGTAATCTGTATATACGTTTCGGAATTATCCATTATGGATTATATGATTACATTATTTATTTTAACATTATGTTCATGCGTATAGTTACTGAAAACGTAAGAAATAAATGGACGATGCATATGCTGTAGGAAATAGGAACTATTTAGAAAACCGTAGGACCACTGAATATAATTATTAACATTATTGTTCGAGACGACGGTCCATTAGTTTAGGAAAATAAAGTATAATTGTGTATTACAATATTATTATTACGTAAAATAACAATGCAGTAACAATAATACAATATAGTTTTCTGTTAAATGGTTACACCAGTGGCCATGACCAACACTAAACTAATAATATTACAAATATTGACCTAATATTGACCTGTAAAGTTCGGCAAGTTAAAAAAAATTACGTTACCATTTACAATTATTATTGCAGTACATGTTCAATATTATATTGACCATGGTACACCATCAAAACAAATGAACTAGGTATCGGTTTAGTCCTTTTTCACGACCCCATTAAAATATTATGTGTGAAAATCATTAGGTATATACATTTTTATTTTTCTAAATAAACTCCAATAATAATGAAATATATATTTTATAGGTAGGCATTAATTTAACAATGTTTTATACATTACCATTATGCCGCATCGTTTATTTATTTAACGAGTTATGAAACGAGATAATGCAATATCTTTATTTTGTTATGGTATAATCAACTCGGTATAGACCAAATGTAAAAGATCGGCTGTTAATGATATCGTTTATAATAACATTTATTGTACCTATTTATACTAACTTGATAACTTGATATTTTCTGACTTTAGTCATATTATACAAAAATTAGTATTATTGTTATAAGTATCCATTATTATTTCGAGTGACACAATATAGTTGACATAACTATACCTAGTTAAAATGTTTTGTTTTTATGTAATATACGTATTTAAAATAATGGTTTTTACTTTCAAGGTACAGTACTGTGCGGTTTTGATTTTGATTTTTGACGACTTTTCCACTGTGTAAATTTACCGAGTACATTTGAAATATTATAATCCAAAATTAAAAATAATAAAACATTTATTTATATTAAAATAATTATTTATTTTTATGACTTTAATATTATGAGTATACAATTATTTTTTTTAAATAATATTAATTCATTGTTGTCATAATTAATTAGTAATTACCAATTATTTTATTAAATACAATAATATTTTAGATTTTTCTTAGCTAAATATTATATACGTATATAATATTTATAACAATAATATTATTGTGAGTCCGTATATAGTAACCTAAAAATCCATTTGACTATAATTGGTAATGTGAGGGGTTAAAGCTATATAAGAGTATAATATTATCATCACAGAATAATATTATTCGCTCTATATTATTATGTTCGCATCCATCGATTGAATCCAGATTCTTTATTTTATACTTGAGAAAACGTAACATCTTGTACTGGTACAAAAGCAGAGTGCAAACGGATTGCAAAAAACAACTTTGCGACACAATAGTAACAGAGTAGTATATTATTATTATTATAGTTCAGTTGCATTTCGATTGTTGTTGTCTGATGAATTCACAGAAACCCGTTAAAAGTTGTTTTATACCTGTTATAATGATTGTTAGAAGTTTAAAGTTATCATATTTTTTATTATAAGTTTTCATTGAGTATTTTATTTGAATAATATAAATCTATTATAAAATATTAGATTTTCACACAAGCAAAAGAAAAAGGAAAAAATAAAAAAAAATAACAATTAAATACATACCTTTTATAATTAGGATTCGGACTTTAAAATTTGCTTTATTTTTTAAACTTGCAGATATGAAATTTGAAAGTACTTTTTTATGCATAAAATTTCAAGTACTTTTTTTCAAAAATATTATTTACTATAGGTTTTTGATGTTTTGTTGCTTATTTTCACAATTTTTTTTTTTTAAAAGTCTACAAAAACACTTGATTTTTTCATTGCAATAAATTGAATATAAGATATATTTCAAATAATATATAAATTTATATTATTTTTAGAAAAAATAATTATATATTGCTTTATTTCCTATTTGAAATATTTAAAATTCTATTTGTCTGAAGACTTATTACTGCAGGTTAAATAGATATTTCTTTTTATACTATTATTTCAAAATTTTGATAATTGCGAACTTGAATGTTTATTTTTATTATCAATATATAAAAGCTTTCTAAGTGCTTATATTGATAATTTTAAATTCTATAGAAGTTCTAAACCCTACTATTACTAATCATAATGTATTAATTTTATAGTAATGTTTATTGTTTAATATAATTATTTTAAATATACATAGGAGTATAAATAAAGTTTCGAATATCTAAATTAAATGAGTAGGTACCTATTTAAATACAATTTTGATTTTACAAAATGTAGACTATTCTATTTAAATTATTGATTCACCTCCATATTAAGTTGATCAAAATTAGTGAATATAATTTTTATAATATTTTATTAAATATGTATGATGTATGTAAAAATAATATATGATCAAAATTTTGAGGTAGAAAAATATCATAAAATTCAGACGTTTTTCAGATTTTTTTAATATTACGAAATTTTAGTACTTTAAATTTAAAATTAATATCATATACGACATTGTAATAACGGACTTGGATAATTCATCGAGTGAAAAATACATTCATTATTGTAATTACATAATAATAAGTATATACAGGTAGTAAAATTTTTGCAGTTTCTGTCTAAATATCGTCAAAAAGAGGGTTGCGTGTACCGTCATTATTATATCGTCTCTCGGCTGAAAATAATAATAATTACCAAATAGTTATATATATTATTATATAATATACTGGATTTATACGTACTGTTGCGCGTCTTGTAAAATGTGATTCGTAGCGTGTTTCTGAACAACAATGATTATTATAAGTCTCGCCCGTGTTAGATCGGAGCAATTAAACAAAAAAAAAAAAAATCCGATCATCGCCTTTCTTTTCTTCGTTTAACCGTGATAAACGATTACGAATACACGATAAACACTCGTATAAGAAATTGTTTTTTTTTTCGTTTGTTTTAAATAAAACAATTTTTCAATTATCTCAATTCTCAATACCGCACGACACGCATTATTAAAATGTATTATGAATTTAATCCCTCGTACGAAATTGCATTTAGGTTTAACGAAGACGTTTCGTTTTCGTTTTCGAATTAGACTTTTCGCGACGATATAAAACGATTATAATTTTTTTATAACGGACAGTCTCATATAGTATTATCTATACTCTGATAAAACTATATTATTGATGTATTTAGGTAATTGCAGTAAACGTATTCGATTTTCGAGACGATTTATAAACCGCGCAATAACTATATAATAAATAATAATATATTATTATTATTGTCAACTACTGTCCGAACGACGAAAATCTCGGTACGATTAAATAAAACCGAATAATACGAAATTGAAATTTACGACAGTCTGTGTACGATATTAATAATAATAATAATAATAATATTGCGGAGAATCGTTTTCTACGACGACGTCGTGACAACCATACAGTTATACAGAAACGAATAAATCGAAAACGACGACTGGACTGCGGGTATACGACGACGGCCGGGAATCGTTGGGAAATAAATCATAACTGCGAGTATAAATTAAAAACACATAACTAATATAGGCTGTCAATTATCGGTCGCACGTGATTTACGAGAGAATTTCCGTCTAATTGGTATTGTGGACGAGCGTCGTGTTTTATATATTATTATTATTATTATTATTATTATGATAAACGTGTTTTTTTTTTTTTTTATTTATTATTTTAGAGTACGATTTCAACCCTCCGAGCGCTGATATATAATAGTCATATATACGACCAACCTATGGAATAATAATTTAAGATATTATTATTTTTTTTTTTTTTAAATAATAAGTCTGTTTTACACTCTAAGCGCAATTTTCCGATTGATAATACGTTCATACGTTCATATAGTCAATAATATATTATCATTTATACATTAACATAAAATAATATTTTATTAATTTATTCCGAAAAATAATTCAACACGGTTGTTTGTTAATATAACCTTTTCTCTTTCCTCCAAATTTTAAAATGAACGCATGAACATTTTTACGAAACGAAAATACGATTTACGGGTTTTAGATCCAATTGACATAAAACTATAATAATATTCAATATCATAAAATGACGCGATACAAATATTATACGATATTAAATTTAAATTTAAATATAAGCTGCGTATAGGTAATACAGGTATTATATTGGCCATGTCTGGCGTGTACTTTTGTTTCTCTTATACTTCTATCAGATACCTAAGAATAATAAAATATATCAAATTTTATATAGGTACTCACAATTTATATTTTAGTAAAAAATAAATAATTTAATAGTTAAAAATGATGAATATTGTAAAAATTAAAACGACGTTCTTTCCGAAGAAGTCTGTGCGATATTTTGGACGTTTGACAATGTATTTTCGAATAATACAACAAAGTAATAATATTATATATAGAATCACTATATTAATGTTACCTTTAGTGTAAATTGCGTACACACAAGCAATAAAATCTCAATTCTCAATTACTTTTCCAAACAAAAATTTGTATTTAAATTTGTAAATTGTACATCGTATAGTTTTTTTTTTTTTATTATATACGTACCTATATAATATATTATATTTTTATAAATATAAAATGAAACTGGAAAAAAATCGTATAGGAATAATACACGTCATAAAACTTGTCCGGAACGATGTGTATTAAGAAATATAATCGCGTGCATCTAAAAATGTATCATATGAAAAAAAATTATATACGCGTCTGATATGAATGGTACGATAATAATAATTATAATATTATGACTGTAAAACTTGTGAACCGTTAAATATATGGTAAAACTTTCACGAAAAAATATTAATTTTTTTTCATCTATATACAGTTTGCATACAACTGGTTCGAAAATTGTCGTAAAATCCATCGTTTATCTATGTAGGTTTATGAGTTCTTCATATAGACGACACACAAGGAAATCGATTCTCCAGAAGAGTTCATAAAAGCCAAAGCAGTCACTGCAGTCGTACATAATTTTCTAATCTTCGCGTAGTGCAAACGATTTGATACGCTTGGTCGGATGTCATTTCGATTATATTTTAATAATTGAATAATATATTATATATAATATTATAATATAATATAACGACGTTTTTACGATTTTTTTTTTTATAAAAAGTGCTTTTACAAATTTTAAATACGTTTGTCGTCAGTCATCATCAGTGATGACTCATAAAATTATTTATTAACTAAAAATCACATGCGGTATATATTATTATTATTATGTAAAATGTAAAACCATTATGAAGATGACGAATATAAATATTATAACTTACAGATTACGAACCCAACGTTTAAAATTTAAAAATTTAAATAAAATAATTGACAGGTAACAACACTTTTGTAAATTTGTAGATGAGCGTATTGTTACATTATAAAAAAAAAAATTCTGAAAATTTCTAAAAATAAACAACCCGTTAATATATTATTGCCTTATTGGTTATAATTATATTAAATATTATAATTTATTGTAATTTAAATCGCAGTAGATATTATTAATTATAATATATTTATATGTAAATCAATGTTCTACTATTGGTTAGTCACGAATTCGTATAAATATCCAAAACTAATTGAAAGATCTACCGAAAAATATAACGGGTGAAAATAATTATTAATTAATTCTTTATTTTGCTCACGCGTGTACCTACTCTGCAAGTATTACAATTCTTTTTTGTATTAAACGTATTTTTGTACGGCATCGTCGGTAGAATTTTTTTTCTATTTCCTTCGTCGGTCACGAGACGACAATATAAATTCACAACGACAATATACGTATAAATTAATACACGTGAAAAATGCACCATCCACATAATAATATTATAATATGCCACGAACTGCGTATAAAATAATACTTTCGATGCTTTCGCGTTTAATTAGTTTCTGTTTTATACACGCGTCACGACGATAACGAGCTTACAAGCTTATAATATTATAATATATATCTCTAAGAAATTATTATATTTCTCATCCATAAAATAATAATAATAATAATAATAATAATAATAATAATAATAATAATAACAACAACAACGATGAACCTCGATCTGGGGGATCTATACTTAGAATATAATATATTGTACAAATTCCGATTTTGAATTTTTTTTTTTCATATTTAGGTATTTACTCGATCTGCCTATAATGAGCTGCTAGAATATAATACGGAAACTGAGACACAGAATAGACATACTAGGTTTCGCCTGCAGAACTATATAATTTATATTATATACCTACTCGTATAATGAATAAAGTGTATATTATATTACGTGGACACTGTATTTCTTATCATTGCACGCACACGTGATCGATATAGATAAGTGATAAAACGATACGTCATACAGCGATTTTTAATAATATATTATTGTACATTATATTTTACTATATATAATACTACGCGCGTCTATTATATACGTATAGTACAGATGCTTAAAATAATATTATTTACTATCACAGTATTATACAATAATATAATATAATATTATCGCGTACACGGGTCAATTATTATTCATAACAAAAAAAAATCTATCTGTCGCCTACACGTCGGTTTCGATGCGTATCTCATAAATGTATCTGTATCGATAATCTCTTGATTTATGGCCCATTCGAATATGCGAACGTACATTATACACGTTATATACAGTATATTATAATATGCACTATCTATGAAATGTAATCTTAGAACAATATTTGTTTTACGCCGAAATGCCCACGTCGAATTTACCATGACACGATGGCAAAATATGCCAAAATATTATTACGTTATAAATCGTCGCTTAACGAAGTTCGTTCGTATGATATTATGAATATTATTGGACGAACGAATAAAAGAAATCTAACGGTCGTGCGTGTTGGTATAATTATTTTTATTTTTTTTTTAAATTCTAAAATTGGTACTTTTAAAGATGTCATTTCCGATGAAAGTCTTCTATAACAATATAATATTCAAATTCAAACCACCAACGAATGTCGTTATAAAAATTAATATTTATGATGATCAGAATTTCGCATCGAATTATATTTATTTGTATTTTGTAACATAATATTATTTTGATAATACGACAATTATTGATCGTCCTTTTTTACTATACGTAATTTAATAGAATGTGTTAACTGCAGTCATTCACCAGTGGCCAATCCTATAGAGCAACTTTCATAATTTGAAATATTATATTAATATATATTAATATTTATACTGTGTTGTTTAGAAATTATTCTAGAAAGAGTTTTTTTTTTTTTTTTTTTTTAATTTTATTACAAAAACACAAAATGACAAATAGGTACCTACACATTTTATTCGAGCAAGATGCTACCATAATATAATAATGATAACGATTAAGTTATTAAGTTAGTTATGTTAATAACAAATTAGTCTAAATTTATTATCTTTATACTCATCTAATATTTTTTTGTTGTTAAATCACATCTCTTTGTCGAATAAGCTGAAAATACAAATAAAATATGTTTCCTGCGATAGAAAACCCGTCCTTGAAACGAAATAGTTAATATTCAGATATTCTGTTAATAAATATTACATTGTTATTTATAAAATATTGCTTCCGATAAATAATAAATATTAATAAATGAATAAGAATCATTTTAGTTTTTATTACCTATATTATATGTTTATTCCAAAAACATCTTTTTTCGAGTATACCAATAATTATTAATTTAATAATTTATTTATTATAAATTTTGATCTGATGACTATCGTACTCCGAATGAACAGTATACGAATCGTGAATCAACTTATACCGTCGCGTCGTTGATAGAAGATTCGTCGGATTTGTCGAAAAGTCATTAAATACAGAATACATAATAATGAATAATTATATGTTTTTAATGACGACGTAATCAATAACTTTTAAAATATATTATTATTATAACAACGTAAATGTATATAAAAATATTATAATCGTGTTGAATAAATTACAAATCATTTTTACAGAATGAATGTACGATAATATTATAATATATGGATCTGATGTTAATACGAAAAACGTATAATATTACATATTGATATAATTATTTTCTTATCACTTCGTGCACGTATTATACCTACTTACAGGTATAAGTTGGAATATAATTTTTCTAATAATTAGCACAAAATAATGTGTGTACGCAGATAATAAAATAATAAATGTACACAATTCGCACTAATTGTTTTTAGAAAGGTTTTATCTACTTCCATAATAATTATGCGTTTATAAAATGATCGGTTTGTTTTTTTATTTTTATTGTCGTAGGACGTATGTTGATTTATGTTGTGAAACTTGGAAACAGGTTTATTTGCACTACAAAGCAGAACTAAAAATAATAATAATAATAATATATAAACGTGCATTCGTTTCCAGAAACGCGGAATTATAATATTATTATAATATTATTATTATTATTATTAGTTGCATATTTTTCTCAGAATGCATTATTCATAGGTGTGAATTAACGGCCAGGGTTCGGTTATTATAATGATAATATTAAAATATTATGTCTTCACTGTTTTTTCCCCCTCGTAATATGCGTGTTATTGAACTTGCTGCAATACTTGTGGTTAGTTAATGCAAATGAGTAGTTGTCGTCGTCCTAGGATCATATTATCGTGTCGTTACCCTGTTAAATAATCCGCACAAATAATAATATGTACTTTATACGTTTAAATGTTATAAAATCCAATCATCAAGCCGAGTATTATTATATGTTTATAAATGCATCGAATTATTTTGTAAATATATTTTTAATAAAACGTGTTGTCACACTTAATTTTCGATAACATCGTGATGATATTAATAGCATTTTAAAAATACCCAATAATTATAACCTATAAGAAACGCACGTGTCAAGATCGAAGATAATATTATTGACTTCACTATATACCTGTACTATTCCAAGTTGAATCGATTATTTTTAATTACATTTTCACAACCCATAAAACTTTCTCGATATTATAATATTATGTATAAATGCAATGCCATATTGTACCAGAGAATCTACGAGCGACAATGAAAATGATTTTAAATCGCGATGAATATTTTTTTCGAAAAAATATATACTTATTTTTGCCTCACTCGGCGAATGACGATATGGAGCGATTCATGTTGATGAAATAAAATCTATCGGGCAGATAATATTTTGTATGTTTGGAACTGCGTGGGCTTTTTTTTAGCTGCACAATGACTCGGGCACAAAATACGTGTGCTTACAACAGTCGAAAACGATTAGAAAACAAAATCAGAAATCGTTTTTATTATACAGCACGCGATTTGGTTACTCAATAAAATTATATTAAATTATATTCGCCGTTCCACGTGATACGGTGTATTGCGTATTTGCGTCGTATTGCGAAACGACAAATCGGCGACGTTTGAACGTATGAAAAATGTTGTTTTATGCGTCACCTAATGCACGAATATTGATTAATTTGTATTTAATTTAATAATAATAATTTTTAATGTTAATTAAAATGAACGATATAATTCTACATTCCTTGTTATCGTATATAATAGAATATTAATATTATGATAATTCTTAATGAATTATAAAAAATAATATTTCTCCCATAAATTATAAGTTAATAAACTCCCTGGTAAATAATAAAGATAATAGTAAAGTTAACTTTAAAAGAGAGAAAAACATTAACAATAAAATGTATTTTTTAAATATTATACCAAAGACTTAATAGTTTTAATTTTTAAATTTTCATCTAAAAAAGTAGAGCATTTCTAATTTCTATTGAATGTAATTTAAGGTAAATGTTTATTATAGTTTTGAAATTCGAATTCAGTTCAGTTCAATATTAAAACTTAATTAAAATTTAGTTAATTAATTTACAAAATTTCACTGTCTTTATAATTTAAACGTCATAATATTAAACATAAAGTAGATGTCTTATTATTATTTTAACCGATTAAAAATGGAAGCCGTGATAGTTTTATCGTGATTTTAATTTCGATTATACGAGTATTTTCCAACGCACAGGTCAAGAGCTTCAGTAGTGTAAAATTTAAATTATGATATCATAGGTAGTTTTTATCTTCGAACAAATTACACAACCTTACATATAGTTACCTACTTAATTTTTTTGCGGCTTATCTGAACGTATTAAAGTAAAAAGTTATATCTTATATAAATTTACTACAATAAATACCAATTTCTATTATAGGTACTATATTTAATAATATACTAAGTTAAATAATATTATTTTTCAGACTTGTAATTTGTAAACATAGGTTGAGAAATCTTGGCTTATATGGTTTGATATTATAATTTATATTCATATCCCTAATAATTACCTATATTGTATACCAGGAGGGTCAAATACAAATTTCTCGCGCGTGTGTGATATTACGTCTATATAACACAATCAAAGTCCGTCGTGTGTTCGCGAAAGACAATAGAATCGCGGATTATACCTATGTTATTATAATACGTAAGTATTTTACAGCGAACCAGACACGTGGTATCTGGTATAACGTACGAAAACGCAATAATAATATAATATTATAAAATATTTCGCAGATACGATATAACGACTGTTTGGATATAATATTATTGTAAAAGGACTGACGAAATGATTGCCAGGAAATAACAGTGCATTTCACAAAACTAGCCACTTGACCATAATGCGCAATTGACCTTTTTATAGTAGTGTTACTCAATAAATCTGTAGGAATCCTCAGAAAATTTAAATTTATAAACGTCATAAATCCATGAAAATTAAAAATAATATACAATTTTATTATTATACCTATAATATACCAGGTCCTGGTGTCCCACAAGGCATGTCCCTGCCAAATTTTTTGATCTATTACATATTTTTAAAATCTGATTTTTCCAGTCTATTTATAATATAAATATAATATAATATAATATATTTATAAATCACATTTTTTATTATTAAAGATTTCTTGTTTTATGAGTATTTAAAATAAAAATAAAAAATAAACTCTTTGTTACATATTTTATTCGTTTTCAAAATTAATATTATAATATCGTAATTATATTTGAATTTATAAATGATAACGTAACATTTAAATATATTATAAAATGTTAATATGATAACAATAAGCTATCCTAATTAATCGAAAACCGTATCGCCACTGACGTTTAATTAGCCAATCATATTTTTTTTTTTTTTTTTTTTAGCTATAAGTTTGGCATATATGATATATGATATTATATTTTTTCCAGTTAAATTTTATAATTGAAAAATGAAGACTACAAGCTAATACAGGCTCTCTCATAATTAATTTAATATGAAAATAAAAATATATATATATACATAAAAGTTATTGGTAACTATACAAATCTCGTCGAAAGTGAGACACCCGGTATTATACACCATTATATTATAGATAATACATTAAAATAAATCGTTATAATTACCTAATACCTACATATAAAATAATAATAAAATTAATACAAATTTATTTTACAACTACATTTGAAAATTACCGGATTTATGAACAACCACCAACAGGTGCGGTGCAGTCAAGTGGCTATAGTTTCGTGAAACGTATTATAATTATTTTTCTAGGAGTTTGGTCCAGCACGAAGGTGCCATCGACGTAGGTTCATATATAAATATACAGGGTGATCGGTATTGTCGTCTATATTTATAAAAATATATTTTACGAGGCGCAATATTCCGTTCACGGTGTATAACGTACATAATATTATATATATATAAACACGGCACACACGTGATCTAGAATAGGAATCTCTCAAACTAGATTCTCCGGTACGAGACTATAATATAACACACTATAGGTACATAAAATACGGTATACGCATATTACACATGGAAGAATAAATAATAATACACAATGTATATTATACGAATAGTATTATATGACGTGTAATGTGTATAGGTAGTAGTTATAATCCTGTATGCGATTTATATATTATTATGCTCTAGTTGTTCGTTTGTATATTATTATTGCTGCTGTAGATCTCGGCCCATTCGTATTATACGCGTATATATCAGTTGCAGTGGTTATATATTATGTGCGTAACATTATACGCGACTCGTGGGGTTTGAGACGTGACCGAACCGCGATAATCGAATACGATATAATATCGATTTTTGCGAATAGTAACGGACCGAGAAAGATTCTATTGATATTGCGATGGGCTACGATATATTATTACGTACTTAAGGTCGAAATATGAAAAAGTTCTGCATAAGTCGGGTTAATCTGCAGGGCGGCTTCTCCTCTGCAGCCGTCTGAGTTGAATCGCACTGGATTGCGTTAAAATGGGCAATGGCACTCGAAAGACGCTAAAATTGTATACAATAAAACTGCATAATTATCAATAATTAAATTTTAATTAAATATTTCAAACAAATGGTAACCCACGTAGGGAAATAATACTTTACGACAGAAGTAGGTCGTATACGATTTACAAAAACGAAAAGAACATTTCCTCTTTTGTAAAAAAGTGTGTAAACGTAAACTTAAAATTTAGTAATCAATATTATCCAAAAATATTAAAATAATACAAATAAAACAATATGATGATATTATATATTTGCAACAACCCGTTGATATTTAAATCAAATTTTAAGCATATAACACGTTACGAGTAAATAACATGAAATAAAAATTAAATTATATTAAACACTTGAATATTATACTTGCAGTGAAATAATTAAATTCTAAAACAATTTTGAACGTTATAAATTAATAGATTTCAATTTTGTTTTCTCAAGGTATACCATATTTATACATAATATATTACATCTAAATCAGCAACAGAATTTTTATTTACAATATTCTGTACAAAATATATCTAACAAAAAGGTAAAAATAAAATATAATATACCTACCCGGTATATAAAATCACAGTCGCGTCCGCTGAAGTTCGACTATATAATAGTGTGATCCAATCGGATGGTCAGTTGGTATATAATTTGATATTATTATATAGCGAGAGAATAATAATTATTATTATTTTCGCTGCAATGGGTCGGTCAGTCATTTCAGTCCGATACCATAATAATGTACGATCCGAGATGTCAATCGGTCATCCGCGGTATTCGGTTACACTGTTACGGTATAATTATTATGACGTAGGTACAATATTATCGTACATACGAGCGTAGAATAATGTTATTGAAAATAGTCGCAAAGACGTCGTCGTGACAAGGTGTCGCGATCAAGTGTATTATAAAATTAATAATATTATTATAATTAATTATATGCGGTGAAAAAACAGGACGACTCTAAAACGTAATATTATATTTTTTATTTTTTTTTATGTTTTCATCGGGTCACGTATAATAATAATATAATGCCGTCAAACGAATAATAGTACCTATATTATATATATATTTGCATTATTTTATATATTCAATTATAACATATTACGTTTAACGCGCAAACCGCGTTAAATCGTAAAATATATACTTGTATATTATTTTTCGCTATACGAGTCGCGCGTTGTAAGACGAGCTAGAACATTATACCGCGGTTTGGATACCAGTATAATATTAAAACCATATTATAATATTGTAATATAATATTATTTAGAAAAAAAAAATATATATATATAATATATAATATTCTGCTACGGTTTTTCGCGGCGTCGAGTAAAATAATATATTACAATAATTTATCATAAAACGTGGAAAGATATTATTTAGACGGATGCAGTGGATAGCCATCGTTTATATTAGATAATAATAATAATATTATAAACATATCATAATATAATATATGCGGTGGACGGCGGGTATCAGTAAATTATTATAATTAATATACGCTTGACCGCAATCGAAACAACGTATTAATAATAATAATAATAATATATTGTGTATAAATATTATATTTTCACGTAAATATATTTTATATTTGAATATTATACTTTGTCCGTGAGTTGGTATAACGTACATTAGGTGTACCTATTACACGCGGCGTGTTGCAGTATTCCAGTTTTTCGATGGATTCTGTGCAAGTGTGATATCAATTTATTATAATTTTTTTTTTTTTTTTATCATTCTAATTTATTTCATTTCGGAATGTATAACATTTAATTAATATTACGCTATTAATTTATGACGTTTCACATTAAGTATATTAATAGAGTGGTTCCCAAACTCTTATATACGTTAAAATAATTTTATATCTATAGGTAATATACACCTTATATATTATAATTTATAATCGTGTATATATATTATATGTATACAAAAATTCATTTCTCTGAACATTTCTATATTTCACGTAATAAAATCAAACACAGTACCTATCCGTTAAAATATACGCTAATAACTACTAATAATAAGTATAATAATAAATTGTTATTTTTTTTTTTTTTTTTATCCGTTCTCATTTTTATATCATATATTATAATATAAATATTAAATATAATATATATTATGTTATGTTGAAATTATCGGTTTAGAAACGAATTCAATATTAAATATGATTTATTCGAAGAGCTCCAGCCATGACTCACGAGCTACTATATAATATTATATTATTATAACAATAATTAAGTGCGTTCATAATTTATTTTTTTTATATTATCTACGTATATTATATAAGAAAATATTGCGTGTCGCATCATTAAAACGACCAGGTGGTCGCCCATCCGGAAATTAGGAACGATTAACTATATTTGAATTTTAAAATGATAAAATATATTAGTCCTTCAACTGATATATTAATAACATTATTTTTCTGTTATTAAATAATATCGTATATTTTACTCTTCGTTATTATTTTAATAATATTCAATATACTACCTTTTTCTGTTATTAAAGTTACGATAGTTGTACCTACCTATATTAATTATAATATTATTTTTTATAAGAGTAATTTTATTTTTATTTATTAATCAAAATTTTTATATAATGAATTCAAATTCAAATCATATTAATTGATATTCCATATTTTTAGACATTATTTTAACCAGTTACGGTATAAAAAAAATTTTTACACATTTTTTTTGTAAGAAATGTTGCGAAGGTCAATAATTATATGTGATATGTCTATTTAAAAATAATATTATCATGAATTAATTAATCGATAAAAAGAATAAAATTTAGTATATTATAATAATAAATAAAAATTTAAATAAATAATTAAGTTTTGAACGATTCACATCATATTATAATTCTTACGTCAACAATTTTCAAATATAATTTATAAAAACGTTTCTTGATATTAATATATAACACAAATAATAATATATTAGGTACATTACAAAAATAACATGAGTTTATAATAGTCAATAAAATATTGTAATCAGTGTTGTGCAAAGATAAAATAAATATTATCTAGAATTCTAGATAATATAATATAATATATAATATAACATCATCAATTTTTCATGTAGACAAAAGATAAATATAATAATACTTATCCAGAAAAAAAATCAAATTAAACAAAATTTAAGTTTTGTATATAAAAACCATAAATATTAATATATTGTAAATTATAATATTCACTGTTTATTTTTAATAATTATTATAATTTGATAACTATTTTAGATTCTGAGCGAAGCGAAGAATGTATTGGTTTTACAATGATGTGTGATTTTTTTTTGTTTTTTTTTTTTTTTTTTTTTTTTTTTTTTTATTCTGAAGACATTTTTACTACCCGAAATAATGCTCCGATTATCACGAATAGGATATGTTTCCGGTAGCAAAGTGGATCTAGTTGGTACTTTATTTAGGTCATTTTTTGAATTTCTCAAAATTGACCCTAAGCGGTAGAAAAAACTTCGAAAAAATGACGAAAAAGCGGCATTTTTCACGAAAAATGAAATTTTGACAAATTCAATTTCTATATTTCACGATAACTCAGGCAATTTTTAAGATAGCGACCTGAAAATTTTTTTGGGTGTTCACATAGCTATTATATATATGTGGTAAA
This sequence comes from Tetraneura akinire, assembly GCA_021307375.1. Taxonomy (NCBI): domain Eukaryota; kingdom Metazoa; phylum Arthropoda; class Insecta; order Hemiptera; family Aphididae; genus Tetraneura; species Tetraneura akinire. The sequence goes on from JAIUCT010000028.1 coordinate 4,152,838, forward strand.
ATTTTGGAACCGTTATGTTAATTTTTCTACAAAATATAGGACTTTGAATATTTCGTAAAATTCACGTTTTTACGTATATAATGTTTGATAAAATTGTCAATTTTGGGTATTTTGGTCTGAAAATTTTACTCAAGTATACTTACAAATTACTTAACATCATACTAAAATATTATAAAAATCCCAAGTCACAATTTTTTTTTATAGCTGTTTTAAGTTGATATTTTTAGTAAAACGAAAATTTTAGAATCCATACATATAAATAAATATTCTGAAAACACTTTTACTACCCGAAATAACGCTTCGATTTTCACGAATAGCGAGTTTCAGATGTAAAAGTGGATGTAGATGGTACTTTATTTAGGTCATTTTTCGAATTTCTCAAAATTATCTATAAGCGGTAGAAAAAACTTCGAAAAAATGACGAAAAAACGGCATTTTTCACGAAAAATGAAATTTTGACGAATTCAATTTCTACATTTCACGATAACTCAGGCAATTTTTAAGATAGAGACCTGAAATTTTTTTTGAAGGTTCACATAGCTATTATATATATGTGGTAAAATTTTGGAACCGTTTTTTAAATTTTTCTACAAAATATTGAACATTGAATATTTCGTAAAATTCTCGTTTTTACGTATATAATGTTTGATAAAATTGTCAATTTTTGGTATTAAGGTCTGAAAATTTTATTGAAGTATACTTACATATTAATTAACATCATACTAAAATATTAGAAAAATCCCTAATCTAAATTTTTTTTTATAACTGTTTTAAGTTGATATTTTTAGTTCAATCGAAAATTATAATCTGACTGAACTTCGCTCAGAATCGTTTTTTCGAATGCAATGGTTTATCATTGCATTCAAATTCTAAGTAAAATTAAATGCTATGATTCGCACACCTGTATCCTGTGCGGCAGGAGTATCAGCTCATCTTTTTTTTTTTATTTCAGTTTCTGTGAAAAATGCCATATTTTCATCATTTCTCTCATTTCATAACTCAATTTTGATAAATTTGAAAAATGACTTAAATAAAGTACCAACTATATCCATTTTTTTTACCAGGAAAAACAACAAAGTGGTCAACAAAGTGTTTAAACACATAAAAAAAAAAAAATACTTCCCTAAGAATCTAAAATGCCCTAAAATAAACTTATCTAGATAAGATAAAAAATATTTTGTTTTTCTCTAGATAAATTATTTAGATAAAATCATCTAGATAATGCACAACACTGATTGTAATATTATATAAATGTCTTATGCTTAAATAAGGATAAAAAAGTATTAATACACTAATCGTAATGTACCTATGGCGAAAAATAATACAATTTTTTTTTTTTAATTAGGTACATAATAAATTATAACTACTATATTATGTCATTAATTTGTGTTTTTAAAATTTTACAATATCATGTAATGTGATGATATTTATATATTATTTTTGTCAAATTTATATGTATGTTATATTCGCGGATTTTGATTTAATTTTTTTTTTTTTTTTTAACGTCGTACGGCCTTGTTGATTTATCGAAACGTAATATGACGAGTAATATAAAACATTATATGTGTATTATAAATAGTAGTTTTTACTTTTTTTTTACTCGAATCGATGATATTACTTTTACGATTTGCTATTTGCAGTATACGTATATAAAGTAGGTATAATAACACACGACGTAGGCACATATTAAGTAAATTATGTTATAAAATACGCGTATGCGCACAGGTAACGACAATAATTATGTGGCGTGAAATTACGAACGGAGGTGAAAAAATATTGGACGAAAAAATGAATGATACACTTGTATACGTACTCGTAATATTAAATTTTATTCAACGTGTGTTGTATTATATGCGTATATATTATTATATTATATTTTCGGCAAACACCGGCCTCCGGCTGCACCCGAAACTGGTTAAACGACGTTTAGTCGATTATGAATGGATTAGGACTCGCAACGTATTATTATATATATATATATATGTCTTTTCAAAATTTGTTCGCTCCCAGTTATCGCGCTTTTATTTTAATCTGTTCGTCATCATTGTCGTCTTAGCTCGTATATTCGTATCATAAAATATAATTATAATAACATACTCGTTTGGAGTACCTAGGTATAACAAATAATCGATTTTCGATCGTGGTAATAATAATGCGGTATACGAGAGGCGATCGACAATTATTATTTAAATGTAATAATATTGTTGTTAATTTGTTATTACGATTCACGGTAATATTACAATAATAATAATAATTATAATGATGAGGATGATGTTTACAAAATATTATTCATAAATTCATAATAGTTCAATATAATTGGTTAAATCAAATCCGTTGTCCGGCTCGCGCGTATTTTATCAAAGTTTTTATTATTGTATTATATTTGATTTCAATAACGCGGCAATGATTTCTTTTTAATTGTATAATACACACTATAATATTATATAGGTACGATCTAGTAGGTATATTTTTTCCTGTTTGACGACCGCGATCCGGTACGACTAGTCGACGACGTCTTTATAGAGACGGTCTCTTAATTCGTTTTGGACGACATGTTGCGAGTTATGTATATTATATTATATACAATATAATGTTATATTATCACATATAATATAATTTTATATTACTGTACAACGAACGAAGAACTCGAAAATTGAGTTATACCCGACGGCTTTTCCTCCTATGCCCCATGTCATAACATGTGGAATGTAAATTAAATATTATATTGTGTAGTAAAAACATTTTTATAATATATAATAAAGTATAGGCATACAGCATAATATATGTATTAAATATCATTTTAATAACGACATATAGTACAATTTATCTTAAATCATCTTTTGAACGAATAATGTACTACTTTAAAAATATGATTCCTTTTTACGAAATATTATATAGTTTACCTATAACCTACATGTATAATTTATAGCTTCCCACGTTGAATTTTCAAAAATTACTATAGGTACCTAACTAAGATATTTATTGAGCTAACTTCTTTTAATAATATTCTTAAATGTTAAAATATCAATATATTTTAATATATATTATTTAATATTTATATTCCATGATAAAATCAATTAAATTTTTTTATTTTTTTTTTATTTTTATTGATTATATTAATAATTATTATGCACAGTATTATTATTCAAAAGAATATAAACATGTTTCCAGATACATCATTTTATACTGAAACTTATAATAAATTTAAATTTATATCATTTTTAAATGAATATAATAAATTAATAATTAAAATTATAATGGTGCCTATGTATAGTAGTAATTTAATATTAATGTTATTAATTTAATTACTTTGACAATATTTAAATTTAAATTTAAATTTATGTATATATTATTATATTATATATTAATTTATTCGTTTACTTGATATCAAATTAGATTGTAATAAATATGTTGGATTTAAAATGATGAACATCTATTTAATATAATATGTACCGTACCTACATCTTTTTCTATAGGGTGTTCCCCTAAAGGGAGTTTTATGTGTTCAATATTCCCCTTCCCCCGACGAAATTTTAATAACTGTAGAAAGAAAAATTATTTAATATGTTTTAATTATAATATTTATTATTAATAAATAAATGTTCTTCAAACAGTAATAATTGACGTTGACCTAATGAAGTGGTAAGAAGATTCACAAGGACATTAGATACACAGAATATTTAATGAATATATTATATAATTATCAATTTTTGTTTATATTCATTATTTTTATTTCCTTTTTTACGTACTACTTATGTATGTATTAGTAGTGAACTATAATTAGTGTGAGTAGTAATTGAAACATTTTCATAAGATCAGATAATATTATTATTATTCTCATTCTCGCATGCAGAAATATCTAATTTTTGTGACGACCAAAAGACAATATTATTTCGTATATTGAAAATAGTTAAATTTAATTATTTATTTACTACGATTCATAAAATATACATTTTTGTAATTACTATAATATTCTAATATTACAAATAAAAATTAAAAATTCAATTTTTATGTAGTATAAAGATTGAAAGCATATATAAAATATATATTTTAATCCTGAAATGTAATATCAGCTTTCTAAAAGACGCATAGAAGAGCTATTAAATATTTTTACATAATCGCAATTGTAATTGTTTTAATTCCTGTCATTTTGTCTGGTTTATTGGTTTGAACTCTAAAGTTTCTACATATTTAATGTAACAAAGTATCCAACGAATACTTCGAAGATAATCACTCATTCTATAATTGTTCATTTGTAAGTAATATTTTTTTATTTATCAATATATTTGACTATAAATCAACAACGCCATTTTACCAAAATATAATTTACATTTTATTATATTATTTTTATATTTTTATTATTATATAAATAATAAATATATTATATATTATTACTTTATGCTAATTCTACATATTTGTTAAAATTCAAAAAATAAATAAAATGTTTATAAAAAATAAATAGTTTATATTACAATAAATTTTCAAAAATAATCTATTAAGATGCATAATAGTTATAACAATATTTTATAATAGGCTTGTTTTGGCACGTCAATTTTTGGTAAACATTGTATGGTGTAGTTTACTGTTTCAGTAAACTGTTTATCAAAAAATAACTCAGCAAACCACGCCTATTATTAGATATTAAAGAATAATATAATAAGTGTATGCGGTATATCATTATTTGTATAGTTGCAAGAGACTTTAACGCAAAAGGTAGTCTTTCTATTAATTTGGTTAGTAATAAATAATATTCAATTTAATTTATTGTTATACACAAAATTTTCAATTATTTAAATTAAATGTTAATGTACAAGATATTATGTACATAAATAATAATCTCAACTATTATTTGTCGATAATGCAGTGCAATGAACTCAGTTATGTTTTACCTATTTAATATATAATATTATTATATATACTTTTATAGTAAACAATAATATAATTTATTGTCCCGTGTGCATAATCAATGCTATCTTTATCATACCGATACCGGTATAATATGATAATATTAATGATAATATATAGTAGGTGGATAAATATAATTTATATAAATAAAAATATATAAAAGTTTAAATAATACTTTTATTAATATTTTATATACATTTTTGGATTCAAAATAGATCACTATAATAATTAATATCATAATAATTTCGATGAATTACGCGTTATAATTTTTTGCTCGACAACGTGATTTTGAAGGGATTATATTAATTAAATTCTTAGTTTACTGAGTACGCTTAAAATGACGGTGGTTGTTATAATTGTTTAATTTTCAATTATCGTTTTTATATATTTATACAGTATATAACATTATAATATACATCCATAAGAAATTTGTTTAATTATTTTAATATTTTAATTCTCTTTAACAATTATTTTTTATATTTAAGATATTAAAACGATATTTTAATAACATATTAATTATGAAATAATTATTATATATCATACAACATAACCTCTCGTTCTTCGTAATATAACGATGTCGTTACATTGATGATAGACACACTTGAGGATGAGCCAACCATGTACCGAGGTGACCCGGTTCATTGAGTTTGACCGGAGCGATATGGAATATTATTATTGTGGAAGATTGAATGTATGATATTATTTTTCCAATTGATTTAAAAACACTTATTAAAACACTTTAATGGTATTTTAAATAAACACATTTATCGTTACTATACAATTTATTTTTTTATATTTTGCACCTTATTCGATCTCACACCCACGGCAGATGGGTCGGGGCCAAAAATATTAGTTTTCTAGAATATCATATAATAATAATATTATATTTACATACTCGTAAAATAAATAAATTAGAAAAGTGTGATACGTTCTAGTTGGACGTTCACATCGATGATTTCCATATATTTATATGTATTATACATTTATAATAAATAATAAGATAAATAAATAAATAAATAAAATTGATACCTATATTTGAACTATAATATTTAATAATATCGTACAACTACGTTTCGTACAATGTGACGATATTTGTGTTGTACATGCAGGAAATATATTATAATTATTATAAACTTGTATAATATTACAATGTGTTGGAAATAATAATAATATTCGTAATATTATAATAAATACTATAATGAAAAAAAATTTTGATAACACACCATAATATATAATATGTATAGTGTCAAACAACATGAAGTTTAAGAAAAATACATTGTTAAACTCGTAGGTATAATAAATTTTTCTAACTATTTACTCATGGTTATATCATGATTAAATAGACATATAGAACAAAACAAAAATAACATTGAGAACTTATGTATATTATTATTTCCATAATTCATTTTAATCGCTCTAATGGAATTCAACTTATACTTATTAATTGTATACTATACATATTATACTAGCTTATACTTGAATACATGATAACTAAAACGTTTTTACAAAAATATATTTCCTTAAAATAGTATTATAATTTGTTATTTTAATATTTTATCTAATATACGAGTGTATAAATATACATCTTACACGTAAACCTACTTAATTTAGGAAATAATATGTTTTTTTACTTTCAAAGTACAAATTATTATAGTTGACGGATAAGATGAGAAATATTCAAAAACATTAAATTTATTACGATGTTTTACTTTCGATACTTTTTGACCATTCGATTTTTTCCTTACCTTACATATCGTCAATTTTAATATTTTATAATAATTCAAACATTACAAAATAAACAATTAAGTATATTAGGTATGTATTAAATATTTAAAATTTTTAAAAAATAAATTTAATAAATCTTAAAAATAATACTTTTGCCGTAACAGAGTGTCCCAGATCTATACGAGTCATTACTCATGGTAATATTATCTCCGTGAAAAATTAAGTTTTGAATATAGTGTTTGGTGAAATTTGAAAATAACTAGTTTACATAATATAGAATACAAATATATTATGATATTTTAATAGATCGAAAACTTAATTTAAAAATTTAAAAATTTGCTATTAGGTTTTTTGAACACCTACCTATTTTTATTACATTATTGTTATTATGTATTATGTTATATTGTTATAATACATTTATAGTAAATTTTTGAAGGTACTATCAAAGAATATATATAAAATATTTTTGTGAATAGTTATTAATGTAAATAATAATTAAAATATTTTATACTCAAAAATTGAAAAAATTATATAAATATGTAGTAAATTTTATTGTTTATAATCGTATTAAAATTTCTTGATAATTACTAAGAATAAAATTGTAAAAATTGATTATATATCTTATCAAAAAATAAATATATCAATTATATTAAAAGTGAAATTTAAAATCTTTATATTACGTACTATCATTAATAGAAATCTATTTTTTTTAGACTCTATTTTGAAAGTTTTATATAACATAAAAACTTGGATGTGCAACGTACCTACATTAATTTAGTAATTTTATTTATAAATTATTGAATAGAATATAACCATATTATATTATCATGCATTAAACACAATTTTTCATTTTATAATTCATTAATATTAGTTACTTTGTGTACCTAAGTATTCTAGACATAAGTGCATATATTATAATGATTGATATTAATATATTTATAATTATTCCTTATTTTTTTAACCATTATTAATAACAGATGTTGTTTTTAATTAAATATTTAGCTATTTTAATAATATTTACCATAAATTATACTAACAGTTTGTACATAATTTATGTTAAATCGTATACATAATAATAATATAATATCTAGATTCTAGACTATAATATATTATTACACATTAATATACAAAAATAATTATTGTTAAACGCAAAGATCCTTGATACCTAAAATGAAATGTATAAAATTATTATATAAACATTATATTACTGATTAGTGATACCTAATCAATAATTAAACATAAATTTATCATAATATTTATATACAAACATTAATTATATAATATATAAAATATAATATTATATCTTATATCTATGTGTCATATACGTATAGACAATATTACTATATTACTATTCACTATAACATTATATATATTTTTTTTTATATATAATATAAACACAGCGGGATATATTGTAACTACAATGTTATATACACCGTATAGGTAACATCATAATAGAATTTTATGTGAAATTGTCTCGATAATAACTATATCCGATCACATCTGTCAAACTTTAACAACTTATTTATAATGTTATTGTAGTACCATTATTTTTATTATAAAAAATCTCGTCTTTAAATATACAATAATGTAATTCTAAATTAATAAGTTCTATAAGTATTAAAAATAGTGACTATAAATTTTAATATATTATAATACAAATTTATAAATATCATTGAAAATTATGTTAGGAAGATGCAATAAATGATGTTTGAGAAAATGATTATAACCATAAGACAGATTCAATAATAATTTTGCTCTATATAGCACTTTTTATTTGTTTAAAATAATATCTATTTTATTAAATATAATATATCCATAATCCATATAACATACTGTTTGAAAATCTCATTATTACGATTTTTAGCAATCATACAAATATTGTTATATTCATTTCCTTCACTAGCATGGCAGGAAATGAAATATAATTATTATATTATGTAGGTATAATATTATTATGATGGCTATTGGCTATCGATAATAATAATAATTATTGTAAAAGAAGAAAAAATTGATAACGTAATATTTTATTTTCGCGTACCATCTCGGTTAGAACGTCATAATATATTATTTTATATATCGATTGCCATACGATATCGTTTTAACAACAAGCTATATAATAATAATGATAATACGAGTATGTTATATTATTATAATTTATACGCAAACGTTTAATATCATACATTATGCGTATGCGTGCGCGAAGGTGTGGTCGTGCGAATTCTCTGGTATACGCGCGTGCGTTCTTCGCTATGTCCTTCTGCAGGCCTCTGGCGGCAGATTCGAGGAGTGCTGTGTGTATAATATAACATATATTATAATACGAAAAAAGCCATCATAATAATAATAATAAAAAATACGAAAAATCTACGTCAATACCCTCGAGCTCGCGAATTCCAAACGAAGACGACGGGCGAAACATCGTTTGTATAAAATTATATTACAATATTTGTATACATTTTTTAATAATATAATACTCAGGTGTACTCGGGATGTATGCGTGATATCGTTTTACGAGTATAAAATGTAATATTATTGCAAATAAAACGTAGAAAAGACGATTGAATTATAGTTTTCTATTATCAGTATAAATAATATAATATTTATATAAAATATAATAATATATATAAAAAAAAAAGTGTTTATGTGACATTATTATTTCCTCGCGAGAGGATGTGACTATATAATATTTATAATACGCGTATATCGTGTTATATATATATATACGGGGATATATCCTTCGAAAACGCTTTTTACATACGTAATTCGTTCGTTAACGAGTATTATTTTTTATACGGATTTTTTAGAGAAAAAAAAATTATTATTTTTATAATTGTATCAATAAAAAGAAGAAGAAGAAGAAAAAACGTCACTCAAACTCGTCAACATAACATTATATATAATATAATGTTATATCGTATCGGTTAGGTTAGGTTAGGTCTTCCTCGCGTACAAGTACCCATGGTATACAACACGAGCACAAACTGCAGCGATGCGATATAATATTTGTCGGGTCGGGAAGAAACTTGTCGTCGCGACGTGAACGAATATAATAACTAATAAGCAAATAAAAAAACGTTTACGTACACTTTTATTTATAATCACTATATACGCGATCGCATATATACATATATAGATGTACACGTGTATTAATATGGACTTTTTTTCTTATTATTCTTATTATTCTTATTATATTTTTTTTTTTTTTTTTGTTTTCAGTAAAACTAATCAACCGATTATTAAACGATGACGATCCGGTTTTTACCATGATGGTATTATATTATAGTGTTGTTTAAAATACGCACTTATATGTGTGCGTATAATATAACGTACTGGTATTATAACTATTATATTATTGTTATGCGCTTATAAGTCCGACGGATTTAAAAATAATAAAATATACGATTAATGACCATTATAAGTCCTACATATCTTCACGGTCCAATTATCAATAATATTATTGTGTCCAAACATCGCGCGAGTCCGTCGTTTTCCGAGGCGTCTTTTCTTCTCGGGTCTACGGATTATTTTCACGCTGTCCGATGACGTGTTGTCGCTCGCGAGAGAATATTTTATATTTTACCAATAACAATAATTATTATAAATTTTATTATTATTATTAATATTTAGTGTACATATACTGTGTCAATGCTCGTCGTCGTCGCTGTCGAACTGATGCGCAGAAGACGATTTATTATCATTGTATTTTTATAATACGCCTATATATCTGACGGTAGGCGCATCGAGATTTTCATTTCAAACCATTCGAGATTATATTAATATTTTTTTGTCTACGTCGGACGAACAATCTGCCACCTGCAGTGTATATTATACTCCGACTGATGATGTTTTATGAAAATAATAATAATAATATTATTAAAAAAAAAAAAACTATCGGGTCACGCTCATCGTATACAAACGTATGCATTGTGCGCGGAAGTCGAGCCCCCCAGTGCGTGTACAGTAAGTTTTCTGCGTAGGCGTAAAAACTAAAACAAATATATTTTTAACAGTAGAAAATAATATCTTTGGAGAAAGGTCTTGTTTCAAGTATCCGCCCGACGGACAAACCATATTAGTTAATATAATACTGTTAGTAATACGACGCCAAGTACAAAATTTAATTTTTAATTTACATAAAATATTACGAAGTAATTTAATTAGCAATTGTAGTTTTTTTTTTATCAAAATTAAGATTTTCGAACTTGAATTTGTATATATATATATATATATATTATAATATGTAATGTACTTAAAAAGAGAAAAATATTTGAATTCATTAAGTTAAAATGATTTTATAATAATAATCATTTATTCATTTGAATATTGTATTTAATTACCTATTGAAACGTACACGAATATAAATAGTCACATTAGAAATATTATGTTATTGTTATTTCTTTAATTTGTTTTTTTTTTTTTTAATTTTGATTGAACATAATTAAAAAAGGTTTAAATAATTTTAGTGTATTTTTTAATCATTTAAAATTGATTATCATAAACCTATATAAATATTACAAACAATTAAGTAAACAAATTTCATTTAACATCTATTTCAATATTATAAACGAATAAATTTATTATTTTCAGTGCATATATACCTACGTTATAAATGTATGTGGTCAATAATTGTTGTTTTTTTATTCCATATTCCTAATTTAGTTGGGTATAATAATATATAGACTTCATTATTAAAATAACTTTTATTATATAATATTATAATGGATACAAATATAAAACAACAACGTCTTATAATAATATATTTAATATATTCTATATTTCTATAATCAATGTCCACCAATAATAATAATAATAATTTTTAATTCATTATTAGGTGTGGCCTGAATATTATAATAAATACAATAAATATAATAATAATAATAATAATATGCAAATAATAAACTTAACTGAATAATTAAAGAGTAATCAATAAATAAATATTATTATAGTTTAATATAATGTAATTAATATTCAATTAAATGAAATATATTATTATTACTGTACTGTGTACTGTGATATTAATATAATGAATTTAATACTAATACTAATAATAGCGTATTTAATTAGCATAAAAGAAGTAGAGAAAATTTTATAAAAGTAGTTAATTATAATATTAGATATACGAATTTCGGCATTCGGCTTAATAAATAAATTAGAAAGTAATGTAGTTCATATTATAATTTACAACTATTTTTTAATTTTTTGTATAATTGATTTATAATATTCAATATATTATCGTGGATAAATAATATTTTAGATTCAATTTTAATTTTATTATACCTATTGTTTTTGTAAACAATATTAGGAACAATATAAAAAAAGTTATTTCGTATCATCAAAATATAATAATGATATCATTTTATTATATAATTCGATACTTTTTATTGATATAAGAATAAAACATTCAAATAACTCGATAATAATAATGACGCGTATGTCTCAATATTGTAAAATCCGCCGTTAACCAAAGATAGTTCGAGAATTCGCGTATCGTAAAAATCGCCTTGGAAGACACGCGTTTTACGAACGATATTATAATATCGGCAAAATATATAATATGAATAATATAATGTTTATGTAATATAATGTACGAATTATTTATAACGTCGTGCTAGTAATTTTTTCCCATTTATACTCGCAAGTGACTTCTGTAATATTTAAAAATACTTAGATTTTTTTCAGAATTTTTTATTTTTCACCGGGAGCGAATTTGATTACGACGTGTAGGTACACTCTTGCACTAAATGACCTCGAAAATTATTATTATTATTATTGGAACCAGATATATTTTAACGCGATGTTTCAAACGTACAATGAATAGACGTGTATTCGAATAATATATCTTATTATAATAATTAATAATAATGATAATATTTTAATATGTTCAGAGTCGTATACAATTTTTTTTTTTGTCGAATGTTGCTTTATAATATATTAAAATTATAATATTAAATAAAACGCGCGGTCGTCGTCGCTACTTGCTGCCGCTCACCGATACTAATTATTACCACCGACACAAACTATAAAATAGGTAAACGTATGTTATATTAGATTTACGATATAATAATAATATTAATAATAATAATAATAATAATAATAATAATAATAATAATAATAATAATAATATTATTATTATATAAAAATAATATAATGCACTATCGATGTTGAATATATTATAAATTAGACCGCGCGTAGAATTGGAAACCTGCAGCGGCACATCGGCGCGGCAAAAAACCAGTTCATTGATGTTTTCGCCCGACCGGAACCCGCGGCCGACGACTGCTGATATTATAATAATATTATAATAATATAAGTTCGTGATGGTGTTTGGGCGTAGGTATATATTATATTATGTATCTTGTGCAGTTGTGCTCGAGTGTGTGTGTGAAAAAATATTATATATATTGCCCGAGTAAAGTAATCAAACGACAATACAATATTCCATAAATATTTCTAGTTATCATATCATTCTTTTTTATATATTATTGTTGTTTTCCCAAAAAAATTTGGTAAATATTATATTAATATTATTATTATTATTATTATTAATTATAACCTATGCCGTGCGATGATGTTATTACTCTGTTAGTATCATATTGTGATAATATACAAATATGATATTATCTTTAATGATTATACGGCTTGAAAATAATTCCGAATTACTAGAATATTCTATTACTCAAATGGAGCCAAATAATCATATTTTTGCATTCCGCAATCTGAAGTCGACCAATAGTAGAATAATAATTACCAGCGACATACGATGTACATGAACACACATTAATATTCACGACCTAGATATTATAATGTTATTTTAAACGGGAAGACGAAAGAGAAAAAAAATATATGAAAATGTCTGCGTTGAACTGTTGACGAATATTAATACAGCCTTCGAGTTTTGATTGATTTGATATTATTATATTTAATAAGCGATCGCATAAGAAATACGCTAGGTAAAAATAGTCATCTATCTTTTAGTATAGCTAGAAGTTCAAAAAATAATGGCTAAATATTTTACCCGGGTACGGTATAATATTAACGTTCTAAATTCGAATACACGTTTACTATTGCGATAAAACTATGACATTTTTAACGTTATTTCAATTCTATTAAAATATTTCATTATTATGCATAACGTTTGGTAATTTATTTTTTGTATTATTACTGAAGATAAAAAAAAAAAACTTTGGAAATGGTACGATCGTGATACTTAGTAATTAAAAATCGGTATAATTAACACTCGAAACGTTCGCGATACTAATACATAAAAAAAAAAAATCGAAATACCGAACACAGTGACGTGTCAAAACATCTCGCGAAGACGAAGTCCGTAACTTAATCACGATGTTAAATACGAAAAAAAAAAAAAAAAAAGAAACCGTAGAAAAAAATGAATTTTTCTCCGACACCGATGTAATTGACGATAGTAACTCGTTTGTAGAAAAATCTCATAATAAATGTATTTGAGATGTACGACTGTATTTTGATCGATGGTTAAACGGAAGTATTTAATATCACATCTATATTTTTTAACAGGCCAGCTAGTTTTTTAGCACTTTTTATTTATATTGAAGTATTAACAATTATAATACACAATTTATTTCCCCCGCAATAATTTAAATAGATTAAATACATAATATTTCCAAAATGAAAATTTTTGTCTGTAGGTATTATAAAATTAAATTATATTAAAAATTTAAAACACATTATCCCGTCTATTGTTATAATGGTTATATAATTATTTTATATCTAATTGTTGGGTACACATTGTTTTAAATACATAATATTACACATATGTATAATATTATTATTATTATTATGTATAATATAAAGTTTTGTGATTTATAGTTTATGATTTAATTCTTAATATAGTTATAAAAATCCTATAGGTAACATGAAATTTCTTGAATTAGAATATTTAAAAATAAAAAGAAGTATACAAGCAATTCTGAATGTTATATTTACATTTTTATTATAGAGGGCCGATATAAGTATCCAATGTTTTAAAACAAATCTTAAAATCTTAAAATATAAAAATATAAAAATTAAAAATAATTTATGTAAATTATGAGGTGTATACAAAATTTGATATAACAATAAATAAATTATTATAATTACTTTTTAAATACAATATTTAAAAACATAAATATTACTATACAATACATACACTGAGTTATTTTAAAATTATTTTGATGAAAAAAATTTCCTTTGGTTTATTCTGTGATATAATCATTATTCTAATGAATTTTAGTCTATTATAATGTTATTCATTCAACTTATTCTTTATGTTAATTTATTTTCGCATATAAATTTTTATATATTTAATCTAAGGAAAAGTAAAGTAATGTTTTCACCTAGGAATTTACATTCCTATAATTATTTGTACCTTATATATTCATTAATATATTATATATTTAAAAATATAGTTTTAAATGATTTTTTACTAAGAAAAAATAGAAATATATATATATATATACTTATTATTTTTTTTTGCATTTAGTCATTACGAGAATAAACAAACATGACATATAAATTGTTAAAGAATAAACAAAAATGGCTATTATAAAAAAAAAAAAATGTAATGATAGTTAAAGCAAAACAAGTTCTTTCAGGTTATGATCGTATTTGTGGTTTAGTTAAATATTTAAAAATAGTTTTAGCTACATGAACCATCCAGTGAAAATATGAAACCTATCATTATTATTATTGCAATTATTATTATTTTTATTATTATTATTATTATTATTATTATTATTATTGCTATTTTTATTTTTATTATTATTATTATTATTATTATTATTATTATTATTATTATTATTATTATAATTATTATTATTATAATTATTATTATTAAAATTTTTATTATTGAAATTAACGATAAAAATACATATCTGTATATATTTTTAGTCTTGTATGTAGTGTTGTTCATTATCTAGATAATTTTATCTAAATAACTAATTTAAATTTTTTATCTTATTTAAATAAAAATTAAAAATGTGTTTTTTTTTATTATCTAGCTAAATAATTAGGTTAACTAAAAAATGTTATATAGATCTATTATTTTGGGGCGTTTAGAATTTTAACGAAGTATTTTTTTTTTTAAATCCATAAACACTTTTTTGACAAGTAATAATATCCTGTTATTCACAAAGAACATAATTTTACAGTAGAAAAATGGATGTAGTTAATACTTTATTTAAGTCATTTTTAAAATTGGTCAAATTCAGCATATTAGATAAGAGAAATGACAAAAGTACTGCAGTTTTCATGCAAACTGTTACTAAAAAAAAAAAATACTCATCAAATTGCAATAATTTCAATAATTGTTATAAAAAATACATTGTGAATAATATAAGTTATAATAATATATTAATGTTTATGGTTTTTATAAAAAACTTAAACCTTTAGATTCTGCGAAAATGTATTGGTTTTACAATGTGTGATTTTTTTTTGTTTTTATTCTGAAGAAACTTTTACTACCCGAAATAATGCTCCGATTTTGACGAATAGCATATGTTTCCGATTGGAAATTGGATGTAGTTGGTACTTTAATTAGGTCTATTTTCGAATTTCTCAAAATTGACCCTAATCAGTAGAAAAAAATGACAATAAAACGGCATTTTTCACGAAAACTGAAATTTCGACGAATTCAATTTCAATATTGGACGATAACTCGAGCAATTTTAAAGTTAGAGACTTGAAAATTTTTTGGGTGTTGTGATAGCTACTTTTATATCTGTGATAAAATTTTGGAACGGTATTACGTTAATTTTTCTACAAAATATAGGACTATAGGATTTTATGTATATGTTACCAGCAAAGTATTGATTCTAGGCATTCTATAGAATTCTATAGAATGCCTAGTACTATAAGTCAATGTATGCAATTGTAATGTTATTTTTATTTTATATTATGCCTAGGCATCTATACAATTCCTAGGTTATCTATAGAATGCCAATGCTATATTAGGCAAAGTAAATATGAAATTTTGAATATAGTGTTTAATTAAAATACATTTATAGATATACTTTAGGTAGTTCTAATTAATATAAGTACTGTTTATAATATAAATCTTATTTTTTATTTATGACAACATCTTACCATTCTGACCATTTTTAATCAGTGAAATTTCATTTAATATTTCATTGTTTTTATCACTAGGTAGTTAAAGAAACCGCATTTTTTATTTCTTTCGATTTTTATTTAATTCAATATAAAAATGTATAAGATATAAAAGCAACTTTTTTTTTAAACATTTACATATAACATTATCTATGGAGGGAATATTATTTGTACCCTTATAAAAATTAAAAACCCAATTTACAAGAGGACCCCTGCTCATTATACAGTTTAAACTGTTGAATGCCACCGGTTAATTTAGCCACCTGTTGAATGTCACCTGTTGATTCAAACGACCTTGAATGCCACCCGTTGACTACAACCTGTTGAATGCAACCTGTTGATTCAACCACCTGTTGAATGCAACCTGTTGATTCAACCAACTGTTGAATGCCACCTGTTGATTCAACCAACTGTTAAATGCCACCTGTTTTTTATATACGTATATTATACATATAATATATAAAAATACTATTATAGTCCGCGCAATGAAAACTGGCCGGTTTCCCCCGAAACCTGCCTGCCATGAACGTGCCGTTAGCCACGGGTTCTCAAACTACGCGTCGCCGCTGTGATGTTTACACAATAGGCGCAGTTAGAACTGGAATGTATTGTGGACAAATAAATTTAAAAAACCGCGGCAAATAGTTTAATGACCACTTATTGAAAATTGTTACTAGAGTCGCGCCAGTCACCGGCCAGTTTTCATTGCGCGGACTATAGTAATAAATTACTATTTTCTATGCTGAGAATTTTTTATTTGTCCTTGTATAAAAATTAAAAACACAATTTATAGGGAATCCCTGAGCAAATTTTTTTGGAAATATTGTTTACATTTTAGATTCTGAGCGAAGCGAAGAATGTATTGTTTTTACAATGATGTGTGATTTTTTTTTTATTGCTAAAAACACTTTTGCTACCCGTAAGGCCGTAATGATACTCCAATTTTCACCAATAGGACATGTTTCCGATTGGAAAAAAAATGTAGTTAGTACTTTATTTAGATCATTTTTCGAATTTCTCAAAATTGACCTTAAGCGGTAGAAAAAACGACGAAAAAACGACGAAAAACGGCATTTTTTACGAAAACTGAAATTTTGACGAATTATTTCACGACAAATGGGGCAATTTTGAAGTTGGAGACTTGAAAATTGTATAGGATGTTTATTTATATAATATATGCTCCCTATATGTGACATAAAATTTGCGTTTTAAATACTTAATAAAAAAATGTCAAAATTTTAATCAATGCCTACTGAACTTCACTCAGAATTGTTTTTTCGAATGCAATGGTTTATCATTACATTCAAATTCTAATTAAAATTAAACACTATGATTTGCACACCTATCAGCTAATCTTTTTTTTAATTTGATTTTTTATCAATGTTATTTTTTATGATATTTTTTTATCATTTTTCTTGACAAAAAAATAAAGTTTTTTATTTTATTATCTTCTCTTATCTATAGATGAGTATTATTATAATTATCTATTATCTTTTATTTAGATAAAAAATTTATGAAGTTATATTATATTATCTTATCTAGTTAAATATTATTATTTTTATCTTTTATCTAGATAAAAAATTGATGATATTATATTATCTTATCTAGATAATTTTTAATTTATCTTTGCACAACACTATTTGTAGATTAAATTTATGTTTATAAACATTATCAGACTTTGTTCATATAAACTTATAACGTTTCATTAATATTATACGATAAAAATAAAGATATTAAATTAGTAAAATAAAAATAATCTATTATTAAATTACATATATAATATATTATAATGAATATTACATAATAATATTTAGACTATAATATATTGTAATATTCATAAAAATATAATAATATTGTTATATTCATCATTGAATAGTCATAGTGAACAAATATTATTACCACATCTAGCCGCGGATGAAAATTGGTGAAAATGGGCGACAGAGTTTAGTGATGATGATTGGGACGATCGATACATACAATGTATTAAAGTTTTTCCTATATTATTATTTTGTATAATATTATGTTTATACACGATGTCTCGCGATAAAGCAACTTAACTTAATATATTATAATGTCGTAATCGTATTTTTTTTTTATACCATTTATCTATTCCTCTTCTGCCTCACACATTTGACCACAAACTTTTTTTAGTTTTTTTTATTATTAATATTATTGAAATAAACGATAAAAAATATTTACCTGTATATATTTGTAGTCTTGTAGGTTAAATTTATGTTTATTCACTTAATATCAGACTTCGTTCATATAAACTAACGGTTCACTAAAATGTGATAAAAATAAAAAATTGAATAATTATTTTTATTTTTATTAGTTTTTTTAAGTACAAAATTTAGTATTTAGTGACATTAATAATATGAGTATTATTAAAACATAAAAAATAATCTTATAATCCCATCTACTGTAAATAAATCTATATGACTATAATCTATATGAACTCTAATCACTAATGATCATTATACAATATATGTGTATTATATTTTATATACTTGTAATAGTTGTAATGTTATCCACATTTTTATGACTCAATCTTATTTTAACTGACGTGATGGTGCTATTATAAGCCATATGCAAATATATGTATATTATGTATCCGAATTTCTGATTTATTCATTAAAATACTTAAGAAAAGGAATTTCTCCAATTTTTATTTTTTATAATTTCGTTATATACTAACACAAATTTATAAATTTACTAGGTTTTTTAATACTATCAATGAAATATTATGACTCATTGACTTCCTGACAACTTTATTATTATTTATTTATCATGTTAAATTTTTTACCACTTAAGTTTTTTAGTCGTTTAAATTATATAATTACCACTATCTTGATATTATATATAAATCTCATATTCAAAATATTATGATAAACGTACATATATGAAAATGATGAAGAGTTCAAATTGAATTGTAATAATGTAGGTATAATAGTTTATACAACATTGAAATACTATACTTGGCTAATAATCTTAAATGTTTTCTGTTCCTAGTTTCGTCGAAGTAAATTATAATAATATAATGAATAATGATAAAGTTATTATTTTTGGCCATGTCAATATATACGAATGCCAAATTTTAATTTCCGCCATCATATAGGAATTTTCACTTAAAAATCATTATTCATCACATTGTTAATGTTATTGAACTTGAACCACACAATTCTAAATTTCTAAGTGATATTACTGTTAAACGATACAGTACGAAATGTCTATTAAAGTACCATAATATTTTATTTTTTACGGTTGGTGTTGATTTTCAAATTAATTGATCCTATACGAGAGAAAAAGCGACCAAAAAATGACGAAAAAACGGCATTTTACACAAAAACTAATATTTTGATGAATTCGATTTCAATATTTCACGATAATTCAAGCAATTTCAAAGTTAGATGCTTGCAAATTTTATTGAGTATTTATAAAGCTACTATAAATATGTGATAAAATTTTGGAACCGTTACGTTAATTTTTCTACAAAATATAGGACATTGAATATTTCGTAAAATTCTGGTTTTATGTATATAATGTTTGATAAAATTAGCAGTTTTGGAGTTTAAGGTCTGAAAATGTCACTGAAGTATACTCACATATTACTTAACATGATATCAAAATATTACAAAAATCCCAAATCCCAATTTTATTTTATAGTTACTGTTTAAAGTTGAAATTTTTAGAACAATGTTTCCCAACCGGTGATCCGTGGGCCAGTCATATTAGAAAAATCTCATGTCTCAATTTTTTTTCACATTTGTTTAAAGTTGAAATTTTAGTAAAATCAATATTAAATATATTTATATAGATTCTTCTTATTATGTTTTAATTTTTTACAATAAGGTTAAAAAAATTAATAAATTTTTTTAAATTATTTTTAAAATTTTATTGTAGCTTAAATACATTTTACTTAACTCAGTTCTAATTAATGGTGAATTATTACATTTACCATTTTTTTTATACCTGTTTAAAGTTTAAAAATCAAGGGTACTGGTGTGAAAGAGATACAGGTATAAGAGGATAGTATTGAATTTTGATTAAAATTTTACTGCAATGATAAATCATTACATTCAAAAAACGATTCTGAGTGAAGTACTGCCAGATTTGAGTTTTTAGGTGACTCATTTATGGGATTTATGATAAATTATTTATATTGAACCTAGAGACTGATAAATGCAAAACTTCGTTCAAAGTCATATTTCTAATGTAATTATTTATTATTGCATTCAAATATTAATCAAAATTTAACACTGTCCTCTTAACACCTGTATCCCTTTCACACCAGTATTTTTTCCCTTGCTTTTTTAATAATTAATTTATTGGAAAAAATATTTAATTAAAAATTAGGAGATCGACTCATCAAAATAATTATCATAATATAAATGTATTTTATATACTAGCTATCTTAAAAGTACACAAAATTTAAAAAAAATAACTTTTTAATTATTTATTTTTTTTTTTACAAAATGCTAAATTAAAAAAAGTAGGAAATATAAATAATAATATAATCTATTACCTAACTATTAATTTTAAAAAACAGCATTTAAAAATATTAATTTTTCACTGAGATATTGCAATGAGTAAATAGATCTGGAACACTCTGTATATATACAATATACATATATATATATATATATATCCATATATAAAACAAATAAATTTTCCTGAAGATATATTATTGTAACCCAAATTAAATATATTATTTGAGTGGAAGTTTTGATTTTTATTTATTAATAATTAATTATTTTTCGGTGTATATTATATTATATGATGTTAATCATTATTATTACTGTTGTTGTTATTGATATTATTATTAAGTTCTTCGACGATTACACGCGTCTGTATAGCTGCGATAGTGTATAGTATACGGTAGAAATCCGGAGGAGAAAAAAAAAATCACTTACCGACGATTTCGAGATGATTAGAAAATCGCTTGTGAGTCGGCCTATATATTATTATGTCAGTTACGCGATTTTGCACGCGGACACAGTGAAAGAGAGAACGAAAGCATAATATAGCGACCATACATTATACTGTATAACTCATATATGATACTTTTATATATATATATATATGTGCCTAAACTCGATGTGTGTGCGTATGTATGATAATTTATAGCCGTCGTCTGCGTGGCGGCAAAATTTATTGCTATTACACACCTCATATAAACGGATTTACTAGCATTATTTGTAACGCCATGATCATTATTATTATTATTATTTTATAACTATTATTATTATTGTTATTATTTCACGTATAATAATGCGTATAATACACACCGACGACAATTTCAGATGGCAAAATTTTACGGGGTATAATGTACGGGGTATACTCGTATGTATTCTATATACTATACGTATTGATATCGACATTATATTATTATTATTATAAATATAATAATAATTCGTGCAACCGAGTATTCTTACCGCGATGACGAACGTTTCGATGCACATCGAGAAGGTTTTTTTTTCATTCTTGGTATATTTTCCCGCACAAAGCCCAGATTTATTTTTCATTCTGTGTGTGACCATCGAATCGTTTATCGTAACATCGATTATTTATTCTTTGATTTTTTCCAAAAAAATTTATAACCAATTTTAATCTCTTCACGAGACATCCGGTTTTCTATAATTAAAAATGGAATAATTTAAAAATGTTGTATATAAAAAAAAACTATTTTTACTATTATAATTAATAGTATTATGTGTATAATTAATGATATTGTGAATAATAAAACTGTATAAAAATATTATACAACGATAACAGAAGAATCTTATAATTTTAAACTACCCATATTGTCAATTTTAATATACAAGTTATAATACCTGTAATTATAAAATTGATGTATATGCATAATATTTTTATTTTAAATTTTTAATGTACGAGTATATTATAAAAATATAAAATAATCTCAATTTTATTATAAATATTATCATATTGGTGTTGAACTTTCGATACATTGTCGTTGTCGACTCTTGATTTAGAGTTATTCTAAATTTTATTTTATATAATCTATTTTATTCCAAAATTATAATTTTTCATTTCCAAATTAAATTAATACGTCCATTAAATTGGTAAATGGGTTTCAACTATTATTTGCATGTATTATCTAATAAAAATAAAATATATTACCTATAATATAGTTTAGTCGAGTTTTATTGCCTATGAATATATTATGATCAGTACATTCCAAATCCTATTATAGTCTATTATTAGTTTTTTAGTTTCATCTTCCTCTTGTAGGCCATCAAAAAGTGAAAAATATAAAATACTGCCTTGTTCAGTTAAACAAATAAATTACTTATACGATTTGGTCTATAATTATATTTTAAGGTGTCATGTCATTTTTAGTTTTGTTCAAGTCCTAAAATTATGGACCAAATTCATAAATTTTGTAACAATATCGTATAAATTAATGTTTTTTCTTTCTATTAATTGAATATTTTTTTTTCAAAAGATACGATATATTATTTATAATAATATAAAAACCTGATTTGTCACTATATTTTATAGGTACCGTCAGCAATATATTTAATCGTGTGAATTTTTTGTAAAACTATCGTATCAATTAAAATAGATGTATATAGGTAAAAAAAAAACAATATTTTGTATAATTGTATAATATATTATATATTTGAATATTATTCAACGGTTTTCAATCCATACATGCATACATATTATATATATATGATTAGCATAATAATAAAAATTTAAACATAACACTTAATTAAATAAACA
Source organism: Tetraneura akinire (assembly GCA_021307375.1). NCBI lineage: Eukaryota > Metazoa > Arthropoda > Insecta > Hemiptera > Aphididae > Tetraneura > Tetraneura akinire. The sequence goes on from JAIUCT010000028.1 coordinate 4,176,331, forward strand.
TTTGAGTTGTTTCTTCAAAAAAAATTCAAATAACAATCTTAAAAATTAACAATAAAATATATTTATATCATATATAATAGACAACAGATTACGAAGACACAAAAAATTATATATATATAAATTGGTAACTTATTCACAAGACTTTAAAAATCTCGTTAAAACATAATATGAGTAATCTAAGTATTTTCAATATCAAATAACCATATAAAACGTAATATTATTATAAATTCTTAAGAGAAAAAATTACCTACATTTATTAAAATCTATATTAGAAAATTATAATAATTATAACATATAATTTTTAACAATAAAATAAAATATCGATTTATATAAATATATTACTAAATATCATTATAATCTCTTAAATATTAATTATAAATTCTTTATATATTATTACACACTTCCTTTTACAATGATCTTTTGACTAGCTTTACATTATTTTCAAACATTCCGTATATTGGGTGCAGGTATATCGTATATGCTGCTGAACACAATATAATTTTTACAAATCATTCTGCAAGAGTATAATTATAATTCTCTGTTCAACGATTTATTATTAATTAATATTACATGAGATTTATCATATTATTATTCGATGAAAAACAATATACTCGTATTATGGTTAGATTGGTTTTTTTTTCAATTTTTTAAATATTTTTCTAATTATTTCAATAGTTTTTACGCCCTAATAATATTATAATCGACATTTCCGAAACAACACCGAAGCAAAAAAATTATACAACATTATATTTTTAATACATTATATTATATACATTTTGTACACAATGTCATTTATAAAATTATTAATAAAAACAGTTTAACACGTAGATTAAATTAAAATAGATTTATAATAAAATATCAAAAAAAAAAAATCGAAACATTATAATTTAATTACATTATAAACGAGATTTGATATGCTTCTCTTGGTAACACATGTTGAGAGCAAATACTATATAGTAATATTAATTATTATAACTATATAAAAAATGAAAAAAAACATGTACCATTATGAATACAATATTATGATAATAATATTATATTTTTATTATAAAACATAATAATATTAATAAGAATAATAATAATAATAATAATAATAATAATAATAATAGTAATAATAATAATAATAATGATAATAATAAAATATAATAATGGATAATTTTATTTTATTTTTATTTTTCGTATTTGTGCATGGTGCAGCATCAACAGCAGCATCATGCGCAGGGGAACCGGTTCGCGAGAAAACCGTATATTATCGAACCAGAAGTTAAAAAAAATACACGTACACGAGCACAAGTTTTACGTACGTATATACGTGTACATATGCGTACGTGTGTATGTATAATAATAATATGTATGTGTACATGTGAAAAAATCCGTATATAACGATTTCATCGACCGGTTTTCGTCCTGCACACACACACACTGGATCTAGAGCATCCTGCTCGACGCGTTTTAAATATTATGGTAATGCAAAATGCACTATTAGCCGATAGAGAAACCGTTTTCTAAATATATACGATATTATTATTATTTATCTGCTGTTGTACCTATAACATTATCCTACTGTGTACATCGGTAGTCGTTCGATTCGTTTATTCCATTATTGTATCGATACATATTAGAAAAATGCGCAATCCGTGATAAGAAATTATTATAGATATGCATATTATATCGTCCGTTGTCGAACATAACATTGTCAATCTTAATAATTATATCGCTAAAAATACGAATTGAGTGAAATCGAAACAATCGTCGTAACAATCGAAAAATATAATTATTTTCGTCGTAATTCCAATCGAGTCATCTGCGAATTCTTTCATATTTTATTAATTATTATTTATCATATTATAATTTATAAACGTTTATATTCGTATGGGATAAAGGTTTTAATATAATTTTATATGGAAAAAATTGGTTTGAGTTTTGTCAAATATTAAATAGTTAGAAAATTCTAAAATATTTCGTTGTTGGATATCGGTTTCCGGATCAAAAATACACAAACGTATTATTATTGGGCATAATTTAATTTTTTCTACCTATAACAGAACGCATAATTATTAATTGTTTTTCGTTTCTACTTATCGATACTATGTCGAGTTTTTATCGCATATAAATGGAAAAAATATAAAATTCAAAATTAATAGTAACTCATATTAAACAAAGATTTGAAACGAAAATTATTTTACAAGAAAAATCATATCACTCATCTTCATCGTCGTTGTTTACTGCGGTACGATATAAATATTTTAAAAGTCATTATAATATATCTAAATGAAATACTCGTATAGTAACATCGTACGTATGTATGCCGAATTATTGAGGAGCAGCTAATTTATAAAAAAAAACCAACATGATACATTCAGACTCTATATTATATGCGTATTATTATTATTATTATTATTATTATTATTATTTTATTTTATTATATTATTATTATTATTATTATTATTATTATTATTATTATTATTATTATTATTTTATACTAGTATTTATAATTTATAAAACTAAATTATTATTTAAAATGTAAAATATAAAATATGTACAGGAAAAAATATAATCGAATCTATACATAACATTATAAATAGTCGCAAATACAAAAAAAAAAAAAAAAAAAAAAAAAAAAAAAAGAAGAGAGAGAAAAGGAAAGAAAATTATTAATACTAAAAGCAAAATAAAAATAATATATTATGAAATTTCGTATATAATATAGTATACTGTATAATAATTGTTATATTATTATTATGTTATACCTCGTTGAAAAGTCACAGTGAACAAATATTATTATCACATCCAGCCGCGGATGAATAGTGGTGATGGTAGTGAGAAAGACAGAGATTAGTTATGGGGGATAGGGACGGTCGAACTGCTGTTGCACATGTCAAAACCGCCCGCGACGAACGTATAACATCGTTGAAGGATTGGAAGTTGCGACCGATTGACTTACCCGCGTTGGCGACGGCGACACGTGGTGGCAATGGGTCAGGTGTTGTTGGCGCATTCCTTGTTGTCGACGACCGGGCCCGACGACGGACGCGATTCCGTTGAACCGGCTGACGACGCAGACGACCGGGATGAATATCGCTGCTCGACGGATGCGGATTGCCGACGACTGCCGGCCGAATGGTGGCGCCCGCTTCCGCGATGATTACCAGCAGACGCCGCCGCCGCAGCCGCAGCGGCGGCTACGGCGAACCGACTACTGTCCTCGCTGACCTTGCCCATGAACGATCGGATCTCTTCGAAATAGGAATCGTCGCCGGCACGTCCGGCCGGACGCCGGTGCTCGACAGCGGCTGCGGACGCAGTTGCAGCCGTTGACGACGACAGGCGATCGTCCATTATCGTCGGACCGTCGGCCTCGTGTTTCTTCAGATGCCGGTCCAGGTTGGTCTGTTGGCCGAAGCACCTTTCGCACAACGGACACTTGAACGGTTTCTCCTTGTTATGGATGTTGCGCACGTGCCGCTGCAGATTGGACGATATGCTGAACGAACGTTCACAATAATTGCACTTGTACGGTTGTTCGCCCGTATGCGTCCGAAGGTGACGGGTCAGGTTGGCGCTGCGCGGAAACACTTTTTGACAAAACTTGCACGAATACCTGCGAAATTTTTTCTCGTATTATAATATATATATAGACAAAATAACGTAATTTTTCCTATATAATTATTTTATATAATATTATGTAAACCATTGAAACTATTCCTCTTCTGCCTTCACACATTTCACGATGCACTTTTTTTAAATTATTATTATTATTATTATTATTATTATTATTATTATTATTATTAT
>JAIUCT010000028.1:4180132-4190748 GCA_021307375.1 Tetraneura akinire
ATTATTATTATTATTATTATTATTATTATTATTATTATTATTATTATTATTATTATTATTATTATTATTATATGATATCTATCACTCGAACAATACGATAGTATAATAATATTTTATTGTACTCGCGGTTAAAACGCACAATGGCGTTATTATTATATATAGGTACATGCGATATTATATTATTATTTTTTATATTGTACGCGTTCCAGTTTTTCACGACCGCCGCACTCTTTGGCCCGACCGCACGCACGACTGCGTCCGTATTCCTTCGCCGCATAGTTTTCTGACTGTAAACGCGCATCTCCCGACCCCGTCCTAAACAGGTTGTGTCCCCAGTAAACACGCACACATCTCAACTTTTCATTTTCCATCTCCGTCTCCGTCTCACCGCTGGATAATATATTATTTTATATTATATAATTATTATTATCGCATATACCGTTTTGACGTACGGTCGAGAACGAATCGTGTATGTATTTTATTATTTATACGAGTATAATAATTTTGAGTTTGCGTATTACGCGCGTTATAATTATAATATATATTATGATATATATATATAGAAATATAATATAATTATTTACCTGTCTTTCGGTTTACCCGACGTTTCTTGGAACGGCGTAGACTTCTGCTGCGGAGATCTGGGCACCGGCGGCGGAGGCGGTGCCGGCGGTTGAGGCCTAACCACGTCGTAGGTGGGCGGCGGCACGTGGTGGTGTCCATTGAGTAGCGGCGAATTGATGAACGGATAGTGTTGCGACGGCCGGTGGAAACCACCGCCGGGCTGATAGCCGGCGAGCGAGGGCGGCAGACGTGACTTTTCACCCGCCCTGTATATGGCTTCCAACATCATGGGGTGCAACGGTTGCGGTGGGAATAACACCGGATAGTTGACCATTCGCTGGTGCCGTTCTTCATCCACGGTGATGCCACCGCCACGACGGTTATGATGGTGGTTGCCGTGGTGGTTCTGATGGTTCTGATGGTGATGGTCATCCGTCACTATCACATCTTTTTCTGACGTGCTACACGGGCTGTGCACGATTCCGCGATTACTGTTGATAGTGTTGTTGTTATTGTTATTATTATTGTTGTTGTTGTTGTTGTTATTGTTGTTATGGTGTTGGTGTTGTTGATGATGGTGGTGGTGATGATGATGGTGGTGGTCATGACTATTCACGTGGTTGTGATTGTGGTGAGACGGTAGCGAGTAAGGCAGCGACGGTGGTCCTGGACTGTCCACCTCGATGTCCTCGGGAGACGGCGTCCTAATGATCAGGTTCTGGTTCTCGTCTTCCATCTCGTCGCCTCGGCGCGATTTCTTGTGGTCCACTCGCAAGTCCAGCGGTTGGTCGTTGTTTACGGACGCGGTGCCGTCGTACGGTTTGAACGCCGCCGGCGACATACGCTGTGATCGTAGCGGTGAACGTGGCGATGACGACGGAGAACTGCCGCCGTTGCGCGACAAATCGAACGGCATCATATCGTCATCGTCTTCGTCATCGTTATCGTTGTCCACGTCGATGTCGTTATCATCGGTGGCAGAACCGTTACCATCGATATCCCGGTGATTGTGGTGACTACGGTTCGGACGTTGCTGTTGGTGTAGCTGATGTGGTTGATGGTCACCGTGATGGTTAGTCGGGTACACTGCACCCTGTTTGGGCGATACGCACGGCACTACCGCGGGCATAGCGGCAACCATTTTACGCGGGCTCGAGTGTTTCTCTCGCATGCTGCAGGACGCGTCACGCGGATGCGCAGCTATGGGTCGTGGGTAGTAGGTGTACCACGCCGGAGGAGACGTGTCCACCACGCTCATCACTTTGGCCACGCCGTCTGTAAACACAAGAGAATACAAATTGTTAAAGTAATGCTATTCGTATATATAATAATAATATATTTAAATGTATTTATTTTCGATATATAAAGTAGTTAGGTATATCATTAAACTACAAAATATTCTTTGATTTATTGTAATATTTCGATTCGCTGTGTATAGATTTTAGAGGGAAGATAAATGACGAGGAAAATATTATATAGGGAGGTTAATAAATTCTCTGTGTACAACGTGATGCAATGCAATGCGGGTATTTTATTATTGTATACGCGTATAATTGCCGTCTGGTTCGGCGGACAGACGACGAGAACAATTTTAACGAGGAGCCGCACAAAAATTTGGTCTGTGTAAACCCGGTAGTCCGACGGAGAATTATTATCACATGTCGCGTTTGAAAGTACCTACCTGCTATGTATACGTACACGAGTATTATACGATGTGTGTTTTTCTGTATGTATACTTGTCTGTGTATGCCTACATATTTATAAAATTTATACTCGTAATATACGTACGCTGCTGTGTGATATTATTAAATTCGCCAAGTTTGACGGGAAGATGAAAAAAAAAAACTCGTCGCTCCGATTTTCTCTTCGTATTGTGGAAGAAACTTCCAATTATATTTATAAGGTTTTTTATCCCCCTCTCCCCGTTCACCGGCCTCCCGTCTGAATGCGGATCAAAATTTTAGTCTTATTTTTTTGTTCATAATACATATATATTATTATATATATATATAGCTACGTTTATATCGTTGTCGACTCTGTTCGGACTTTACGCGCTAACGAGCGCCCCGCGACGAAACCCGTTTATCGTATTTCCAAATCTGTTTTGTCGAGAATTAAAAAAAAATCCAAATAATATATAATAAAAACCCAAGTTCCCATTTACGTAACCTGCAGCACACCCGTTTTTTTGGCGAATCCTGAAAAAACTAGACCATGCTCCCATCCTCCTACCCATATAAATTATAAATACGCGCGTATACTTTTGTATGCTGTATACGATGTTACCTCCTCGGGTATTCTGCTGTAGACGAGACGATTTAATAATACATAAGTAGATCAAGGTGTTTCGTACTCGTTAAAAATTCGTACATATAAGTCAGTGGTATGATATTCCTATATACATACATTTTTTCATTTTTTCTTGAGCGTTTAAGTCTCCACCAAACGAATACAAGTCTGTGTGTGGAGACTTTAACGTTAATTAAAATGTCCTCTTATTATGGAGTTATAAGAAAGGAGCGTTTAATAGTCTTCTTAAATGTACATTACATACTTATATATAATTAAAAATTAAGAATCAATTTTGTTTTGTTAATATAAACTACATAGGTAAAAGTTTTCTGTCCAACAGTTTCTAAATAAAACACGTATACAAAAAATCATTTTCTTTTTAATATTATATATTTTGTGAATAATTACATATTATATTACTTCGTTATATATATATATATATATATATATGCAGAATATAATAAAATTATAATAAATACTAGAGTGTGAGTGCAATAGAAACGTCACTCTTATAATATTTATTAGTATTACAAATAAGTGTATAATATTATAATAATATGTCGTTTTCGCTAATTTATCATTGGTCGTTTACAAACTGTATCTCGATAAAGATAATAATAATATTATTGTATATATTATAATATAATATATTTTATAATTCACCAGAGCCGCGGTAGACTGCTAAACTTGTTTGAATACATACATATATACATATAGGGTGGTTTTTTTTATCATTATTCAATGTATAACTTTGAAACTATGAGTAGATTTTGAAAATTTTTATTTTTAATTATTATTATTATACATTTTGTTCAATACTTTGTCATGGTTATAATATTTCTACCCTCATTTTTTGTATGATAAATCAACATTAACTTTTGATTTTCTAATGGTAACATCATATTATGTTTTTTAAATAATAATTCTTAAAGAATGTATTCTTATAAAATTTTAGACGTACAGATTATGGAAATCCGACTAATATTTCACGAGTAATTAACATTTCAAAGTATAGACGGGGAATTAGGCGGTAACATCTATCATTTTTATCGATAATTAGATGATTTCATAACATAATTGATATATAGTTGGATATCAAATAAAATTATAATTTTTATGACTGTGACAGTATCGTTAAACGATTTTGTAGAAATTATACATTAACAATAATATACAACGTGTGATTTTATTTTAATTTTAAAATAGACGAATATTATTATTATTTTTATTATTATTATTATTATTATTATTCATTATATTATAATAATATATTAAAGTATTTTTTATATATTAAAAATACAAATAATAAGAATTCCAATTTACAGATAATTAAGTTTGTGCGGACTCACATGTTCGTTCTATGTAAACATTAAATGTATATTTTATTTTATTAATAATATAATATTATAAATTACATTATTCGGTGTGCAATAAAAAAAAAAAAAAAAAAACAGGTCTCCGGAGATTTTGTATTACCGCGTTTATCCCATCTTAACTGCAGTATACGACTGTTGAATATACTATTACATATTTACACTGTGTGCGATTTCTGCAGCGTGTTCAAAAGATATTATTATATTATGTTCTATTGCACGACGATATACACAATTTACAGTGTAATATTTTCTGAACTTATTAAATTGTCAATTCAATGGTGGCGTGTCATCATATTATTTTTCTTTCCTAACCTATAACTATAATATATAATAGCATGTATGTGTACATAAAATATGTTTATATAACTAAAACGTTAAACAAGAGCAACAGTAAAAAGACTTCTGGTTAATTATATATGTTATAAAATATTAAAACCGACTATATAATATACCGATCATATTCCAAAACATATAATATTTCTTCATTAAATAAGCCATCTCGCGAATACGGTGTTTTAAACGATAATTTATTATATATAATGTATCGAAATTTCATGTTATTATAATATAATACATACTATAAATTATAATATTTACTTAAAACGCATACTTATAATAATATATAATGATTTCGTATCACTTTTATTGTAATAAAAAATTTTGATCCTTTCTTATCAATATTTCTGCGTGATCAAAAACTATAATCGTATTTTATCTATACCGAAGAAATTATAATACGTATATCGAGATGATAATATGAAGTGTTGAAATAATGACAATTCACTTGGTAAATATTATGAATATAAACAAATTAAATGAAACTGCGATGGTATGATAATAATTGAAATACAAATTCGTATAATTATATATATTATATTATTGTTAGCTCATAAATATTATTATTATATCGCGACGAGAACGAAGAACAAGATTGATTCGAGGACTGGACGATGATCGAAGAAAAATAACGAGCGTTGTATACTTATAAACTGTTGAGTACCTATGTATTATATATTATAAATTATAATAATAACAGGTAAATATAATAATAATATACGTGATTATTCTACTCGTGTTTTATTGCAAACTCACGTGGCTTTACCTGCGTATTAAATATAATATTATATTATGACGTATATTATGACCTAATGTTTATGTAATAAACCGAATAATAACAGCAGTATATATTTGTAGCGATTCTCACTTAACGAGTGCGTATTTTTTTTTTTTTTTTTTTTACTGAATTGATGACGGATTGTTGCCGAAGAAATAAAATTTCGTCAATGGTGATATGTAAAAATATTTAAAATAAAATACCTATATAATAATGAATATAATTACTCGAAAAGGAAATAGTCGCACGAAATGCTACTAATTTAAAACGTCTGAAAAACTAAGCAGAACAAAGATATTATAAATATTTTATTATATATTAGAAAAATCAATTACTAGGACACGACTTTCGGACCTCGAGCGATCACCCGGTAATAAATCGTTGGTGGCACGACCCGCAGAAAATCTTACGAATCGATAATATATAATAATATAATATTATATTATTATGTATACGTTCGAAGAAGACGCGTGTGCGATTTCGTTTAGCCCTGAGCGGCGACGGACGATGAGCGTTATCTTCGCGCGTACGTCTATTGACTGCACACACGCGTTCATAATACGCATCCATCAAGTCTCATATCGGCGAAACAATGGTCGGCCGATTTTTTTTTTATCGCGTATTTTCTTTATTTTTATTTTTCTTCCACGGCTTCGTATATAACAATATTATTATTGTATATTATATTCGTATTATATATTTTATATTTTTATATTAATATAATAATAATACAATAATACATTTATGATATAGGTACGAGCCACTCACCGACCGGACACGATTATTGTAACGACGATTTGTCAAACTATCGCACGACACGTCGTATTGAAAATGTATATAGGTATATAAAATATAATATAACAACGCGCAATTTTATTATTCACGATTGTCGGTGCTGTGAGCGCATGGATAAAAGACAAAAATAAAATAAAAACGTCCAACTATACGGAAGAAAGAACACGGAAAAAAAATCGTCAATCGATCATCCGCAGATTATTATTGTAATATACAATATGATATATGATGGTATAATAATAAAAACTATATTCGTTATGGAATATAATATTTATTATATTTTTATATTATAGTATAGCGCATTGTTGTCCGCATCTGTATAGTGACTTAAATGCGCGCAATCATCGGCGGACGACAATATTATTATACTTAAACGGTGTATAAATTATAATACAATAATAATATAAATAACGGCTATAAATAGAATAATAATATATATATAACATATATTATGATCGCGAGCACGTGCTCTGAGTTAAGTTATCATTACGTATCTTATCATTACTATTTATAAAATATAATTTCATATCGGCCGAACAGTACATCACAATATTATACAATATCATATTTTTCTTTTTCATATTTCACAATATATTATATATAAATATTATGTTTTAATATAATATACTCGTATATTACTATATATTATTAAATGAACTATATATATATATCGTATTTCTAACCTGCGCGCGCATTTATGACTATATCGCTTCGTCGAATATACTTCTGATAATTTATTATAATTATTATTATACTTAATATATTATATTGTATATTATTGAATGGCCGCCGGTATTTATTTTTTCTCTATGTCGCCGCGGACCGTTTCTTAATACGTGCGTTAGATTAATAATATATTATTATTATTATTGTTATTAGGTATGAAAAATGAAATATTTCATAACCGCGTGCTGCGAACGCATCGGCAATGCGTACCTAAAATAATAATTTAAATCTGCCTAGCCTATATATATATATACATATATATACTTCACTCTTAGCTATATATAAATATACATATAATATCGCCTATTGAGAACTGGAACAATACCATACATACCGCATCATCAAACACGGTTATAGGTTATATATAGTATATTGCTGTGCCGTCAAGACAATTGCAGTATATTCGCGAGTGCACGGTATATATCGGTCGATAACGGCCGTGAGAATCGTAAATTACACGTTTTGTAATAATAATTATTATATTTTTAAACGAAAATAATTATATTATATACTGCCGTTGGATCGACCGAAATTATTCGCGTCGTCGAATTTCATAACTCCGCGGTAAAAATGTTCAAAGCTCGTATACGTTTTTTATACAAACAATAATAATAATAATACTCGTAATACTGTACATTATATTATAATATGATTTACCTATAATACACTCGTATATATGTTATAAAAACAAGATGGCCGCGATTGAATATAATATCTATATCAATTGAAAAACGTCGTGTTGCTTTTATTTTTTCGCCATCACGTCCGACAAACCACATAATATTATTATACGCGCGTGGATACAATAAAACGCATATTATACGCGCATATGTACAGCTGACTTTCTTTTCTAAATTTGGTATACGAACTATATATAAAATTACTACTGAATGGTGATACGATTATAATTTTATCAAGACTGTTGCGGTGTACCTATACATAATATATATATATATATATATATAAAAGTTTGGTGAAAAAGAAAAAGGAAAGTGAGTTTTGAAAATGTAATTTGCGGCTAGTTTTCATGCGCGTATAAAAATATTTTTGAAACACGTACATAGATACGAGTATATTGTAAAATTAATAAAATTATATAGGTTAGGTGATATATCGTATATATATACATAAAATCCTCTCGTGCGCATGAACGAAATTGTATTTTTTTCGATACGAAAAAACAATATAATTATATATATCGACCAAAAATTATATAAATAAAATACTCGCGTATAATGCTGCATTCATATAATATACGATACGAATATTATTCAGATCGGGCTTTGACCGATTACTCGGACGATACGAATACATTTTATATTAGTGACGTAAAAAATAATTTATACGATAAATATTATATTATATTGTTCTATCGAAGAGAAAAAAAAGGATTCGTATAATATACGTATTAAATTGAAATATCGAAACACGTGCGAGCGAACGCACACGTGCTAGTGCGGGGGAGGATTATTTAATGTTATTATATTATTTTTATTTGTATATTATTTATTGTCGTTTTTGTAATATTTCGTTTGGCGGCGGTATGTGTTTTCTGTGCGTAGTAACACTATAAATAAAAATATTAATGTATATCACGAGCTGTATAATATCATCGTCTGTCTGCACGCAGATCGGAGGAGAAACACAAGAATGTACCGTAAATCATCAGACGGTCATCGCCGCGCGACCACCGAATCCCGTACAGGTACCTCTATTATATATACGTAAAAGTATATAATAACATAAACGAGCGTTTTTGCCTTCAGGGGTCCGAAAATCCGGATTATTCCGAAAACGAATGCTGCGCACGAACGATAGCCGCTTATAATAATAATACGTCCGTGTAATATTTTCTTTTAATTTCCTCCTAATATTGTTGTTGTTGTTATTATTATTATTATTATTATTATTATTATTATTATTATTGTACCGAAACAACGGCGTGGCGTCAAAGAGTCGAAATGAGAAATGTACGAGCTGCACGAGGATCTGTGTATAGCCAGACGTGCCATTTACATAATATTATTATTATTATAATAATAATATATACCTATCGTTAATATTTTTCGGTAATATAAATGTTATTATTATTTTTCGTTTTTGACCGCCGCCGCCGCCCCGTCCGATATCAAATAATATACATACGTATAATATTTATATATTTACGCGATTTTCGCTCACAAGCGTTTGGCCTGAAGCCGCTGGTCGCTATACGATTTATAGCGATATCATGAAGCATATTATAATAATTATGTGTACCGCGACGCGTGCGAGCATATAGGTACACGCAGAATCCGGTTGCGGCCTTGCGGATTCACCCGCAACCGCCGGGGCTTCCGATCGTTCAAAGAATTCCATTATTATCGATCTTCTTGTAAACGCGAGTCGCAGCCGCGAGTGACTGAAAACGAACGTTATTCGCGGTATTTTGATCGAAAACTGTGTAATCGTCGTTTTAAACGTTAATTTAATATAATATTTTCACCTATTATTTTTCACTTCGATTCGATAAGCGATTTAGATGAAACAACACGAACGTGTATCGATAATAATTTGATAATACGACCTTAAATATTATCCGTGGTTAAACTTAAAACAATATAATAATGATCGATGGAAATATGTTTTAGTTTAAATAATTATAGCGATTTAATTGAAGTTATTTATATACGATACTTCGACGTCAGGCAGCTTTATATAATATAGTAATATCGCCTACACATCGAGAAGACGATTCTCCGACCTTCACCCGTTCGCCCGCGATAATAATTATCGATCTCGCCTTTTACCATCTATTTAATCAATATCAATATTTATAATCCATTATAATATAAAGATTAATTGCTTTTAAGGTCTGAGACAAATGGAAAAGCGTAATTTTTTGTCAATAAAATAATATAATATATTAATACATTATTATTACGAGTATATATATATATATTATATTATTACAACTGCGTAATATTATCGCATTTTTTTAAGGTTATAAAATTGGCCAAACGTGGCCGTTTCGCACATTTCGTTACATGGCATAAATCATAAATATTATATATACAAGTAATATAGTAAAAATAATAATTATTATCCTCGTGGTCGTTGCAACGAAACGAAATAATGTAATATATAATAATGTATTTGGTGTTGTGAATGAATGCGGATCATTGTCGTCATCGTCGTCGTCGTCGGCGGCAGAAGTTCACCAAATCATCAATCTCGCAACAGTGTGCTGGGCTGTCAGTCGTCCGATGATGTATTATTATTATATACGTGTTACGTGTATATAGCGCGGAATTGGTCTTCCTACGCGAGCACCCGGCTACGAATTTTCTATATATACGATTGTTGTGCACTCGCCGATGACCTTTATTATATTATTATTATATACGACACGAAACGAATAACGAAATAAGAGCGCAATTTCTTATATTATATATATAATATTTTTATATTTTTGGCTATATACAGAGCGATCGAAATTTCACGGGTACGAGAACGACGAGACCGTGACGTCAAAAACTTTCCACGCATCATTTTCGTAACATAAAATTCCGATTGCTCCGTGCCCTGTACGATGCTGTTTATACGGCGTGATAAAAACGTCGGGTTCTTACGTAATACGCGCGCGCACCCGTTTTCGTAAACACAACGACCGTCCCGAAACAACCTGTAGAAGTTAGAACCCAAACTATATAATATAATATATATTATTATTATTATTATTATTATTATTATTATTATTATTATTATTA
>JAIUCT010000028.1:4224444-4240438 GCA_021307375.1 Tetraneura akinire
TATTATTATTATTATTATTATTATTATTATTATTATTATTATTATTATTATTATTATTATTATATAGGTAGATATATAATAACACAAGTGCAAAATGTCCGTGATACGATTTGATACAGTTTACGAAACATTCCTTTCGTCGACCGTCCAATTAAGGCGAAAGCGAAATAATTTGCGACCGCCGCCGTCGCGTCGTTTTTTTTATATATGACGTTTTTTCTCCTATTTTATTTTTTTTTTTTACAAAATATAATTTTTTAATACCTAACCAACGACGACGTCGTTTCAACAAATATGTACTTATGTCTATGCGTTATACTGTCGGAATAATTAAATTAAATTTTATATTTTATTGTTTTACTCTTATTTATTTATTATAGTTTGTACCTATATATACGATTAATAATTTTGTAATAAAAATATTATCGTTTGATATTTTTTTTATATTATTAATTTATTTACGGTTGCGGCTATGGAAATATATAATATATAATGAAAACGCGTTACCGTAAACGGTGACATATTATTGTTGTTGATCGAATTTTTTTTATATATTTTTCCAATAAACTGTTGTAATAATATGCCATTATTACGAAATAAACGTTTGGATAACAAAAGAATATAGACAATATAACCCGGAAAACCCTCGTTTTTCATTCGTTTTGGCGTAAACGACCGTCGCGATGGGCAAATAATAATAATAATAATATATAACAGAAGCCGATGACGCAACGGATTCAATCTGTAACACTTTCGATTTCGTTGATTTCAATTTTTTTTTTTTTTATGATTATTATTTATTCCCTCTTAAACATATTTTATTTCCTACACGCGTCCTCTCTAATAATAATAACAGCTAGTAATATTATATTATCGTCACCGACATTATTACACTATATTACGAATTATAATAATAATATATATTTTATATATACGTATATTCGAATACTATATGTAACGTGTTGCGTGGAAATCAATTGTGACGGCATAATAATTTTCTTGAATTCAGACATAATAATAATAATATAGAACAGTGATGAAAAATAAAAATGTAATCGAAAATCTACGATATTACCACATACGAGTACCTACGAACTATCGATATTTTATTTTCATATTTTTGTATTTTTAATATATTATTATTTACATTCGTACATAAAATTGCATAATTATTTTAAATATTAATAACTTTGTGGTATGATACGATAAAATTATTATCTAATTTTTTACATTTTATTGTTAATTCCAGCAAAATGGATTACAATATTTTTTGTCTTCTATTCGTTTACGATATATATACAACGTGGCCAGATGAATAATAATTATATACCTACAAGTATATACCAGCAACCAGCAATACATTCGACTGTTGAATCTCAATATTCCCGTGTTGGATATAAATACATAATAATAAAAAATATATATATATAATATACTTGTATATCCCACACTCATAGTCGGTGACCTAAAAATTATCATCCCGTGAATTTGTAATAGCCAATGGGTTTTTTTTTTTAAAAAAAAAATCGAATTATTATTGTTTTATCGTTATTATTATTATTATTCCTCTGTTTTGGCTAACAATTGATTATTATTTTGTTCTTTTTTTGTTTTGTTTTTTTTTTTTTGTTTTGGAAACGACTAGTGGAAATATTCTGCTCGCGAGAATAACACATTTGATCGCATGAATAAACTAATTTTTTCGAATATGACATAATGACTTGACACATATTATACAGGTACATATATATATATATATAATATATGTGTCTAACCGAAAGATGAATATAAATCCAAACAAAAGAATTAGATTGTTACTTATATATTCATTATATTGTTTCTATACTCTAAACTGACAACTCTTTTACGGATTCATCCTTTATTATATTATTATACATGCATTGTGGACCAATTAACCATTAAACTCGATACAGTTTTACAATAATTACTGCGTACACATGATATCTTCATTATGACGATTAACATTCAATGCTCGATTCTTGGTTATATGACTGGGTAATTTTTTTATTTTTTTTTTTTTTAATATAATACACTCGTATTTAAAATAATCATGAGCAGGTATAATGAATAATAATTAACGTGATGTGGTATTGATTCGATATTACTGTATATTATATTATTATGTTTATATAATACCCGTATGAGATAATATATTTTATATTATGTTCGTCGTATATGATCAAAACAAACGTGTAGGAGGTACCTACATATAATTCTTATAAGAATAATATGATATTGTGTTTGAAATAATTAAAATTAAAATAGTATAAAGAACATGATTTTTTTATTTAACAATTTTTTAAGAGTTTTCGGTAAAAGGAACTATAAGAATGGTTTACAAGTTATAACCCGAAGTTGAAAATTACCTGGGTGTTTGTGGTTACGAGTAATTATATAGGTATAATTTCGATAAATTAATATTTTTACATTTACTATTTCGTATAGGCATGAATAATTTGGAATCAAACGATTTACACATAATCCACGCAATATTCGCAGATTAATATTATTTAAAATATAAAAATTATAATGATGATAATAGAAACGAGAAATATCGCATTCAGCAATTATCTACTTGCCACCCATCGCGGGAGAATAAAATATAATAATATTGTAATATTACGGCCAACTTCCTTGGACGGGGGACGGGCACGCGGGTAACGGATTAACCATTGTTTCGTGCGTCGCCTCGAAGGTAAAAATCAGAACTCGATAACTATCACGTATAGCTGGTAATTTTGTATAAATACGATTATAATATGTTAAAACTGTGTATTTTTTTTTTCTGCTCGATATTTTGACGAAGGCCGGGAAATGTTGAAAATCGTTCCAAATATTATTCGCGCGTAATATTATATCTCATAACGAAAATACGAATTTCTATAATATTATATCGTAATACGGATAAGCAGTTAAAAATATATATTATCATATTCGTATTCCGAATCGACTCAGAAATGATTATACCTACCTATAATTATTACGAGTAAAATATAAAATATTTCGAAACGGTATACCTATACACAATATATCTTGCAGCCGCTGAGGGAAAAATTGATTAGGCAATTGCGCACAGTTCGTTTTCCCTCCGACTTAGACATGTTATTATCATTATTATTGTTTATAGTTTCATACACCTACCTATAGTATATAATCTCAATATCGGTTACGCGGAGTAACTTGCGATCATTAACCCCGGTCGCGCGACGATATGATAAGGGCAAGCGTCCGTCGCGACCAAGAACAATGACTCGTTTGTAACCACGGTACATTATTATTGACGTACAAGTATAATACGTATATTATAATGTAATATATAAATTGACTTAACCCATATTTTATAATTTATCGAGTATTTTTTTTTTTTTTACATATAATTATAATAAATAATAGCTTCACTCGTGTTATTATTGTTACTTACGCGGTATACGCGATCGATGTTTTCTAGAAATGTGTATAATAATAATATTATGTGGTTTTATATTGTATTTCCCGGTTATAATTCGCATTGGATGACGTGCTCCGGGAAATTTACGTAGGTACATTTGACGCGGGGAAACTCGATTCGATAACAGTTTATAAGTAATTAATCGAACATTTGGTATTATAATTTTCTTCATCACTCGTCATCTTTCAAGACCCATCTTCGTCTTTATTTTAATATTCTATAACATTGTCGTGTGTGTTCCGTCCGTGCGGAATGGACTCCGAGTCATTTCAAAAACACCGTGTCGATTTCGCGAAGTACGACGAAAAACGTGCCGTGTAGGAGCGGCCGTGCGGAAAAAATCGAGTCCTGTTGCACAACCGCGAGATAGCGTACGTCATATTATTATTATTATTATTATTATTATTATTATTATTATTATTATTATTATTATTATTATTTTTATATATTTTATAGGACGCAACGCGTACGATTATTGTAAAGAATTTATGCGGCCGAAAACGTCTCGGCGATAATTCGCGGTTATTGTTCGTTTGTCAACGACAGCGGCGGCGGATTATTACGGTTATGAAATGGAGTTTGCTCTTTATTTTTCGCTGACTTCTTCAGTGCGCTTGCGGTTTTATTATTATTATTATTATTATTTATTATTATTCGTATTTTGTGTCTAAGATATTATAACGAGAAAAAAAAAAGTAATCAATCATTCGTGACAAAAGAACCGCGCGAAGAATGGAGACAGCAGGCCAGGGGAACAATAGCGATTGGGAAAAGTGAATTTGGATGAGAAAACTCGGTCAACGAAACCAAAAGTGATGGGGAATGAGAGGAAAACCTCAACATAATATATATATATATATATAAATGTGAATACGTAATATCAAATTTTCTATACGATAAATCGTCGCATTCATTATTATATTTTTTTTTGATACATTTTATTACCATATTTAGGTATAAGTACTAAATATATTAATTTAATTAAAAAGAACTCGAAAAACGAGTATATTATACGTTTATATATAAATATATATCAATTTCCAATTAATTATTTATTAGAACAAACCAGATAGGTACATCACTGCGTATATACAATTATTTTAAATTAATTAAGAAATGAACTACCTAGATATATATATATATTATAATACGTGATGTATAGTATTAAATTAAAAAATTAAAATATAAAAACAATTTAATAAAGAGCGCATTATACTTGTTATACGTGCTGGGTACATCTTATATTTTTTTTTAATATAAATTAATTACAATATATTTTTAATAAAATATAATTAAGAAAAATACAATATATATATAAATAAATGTTTAAAGCAATTACCTATTTTTCTAAATTATACTGATGGTATTTTTTTTTTTTTTTTTAATATCTAATATAAGTTATATCATTGTTTTTATTAAATAAATTTAATGACATGCAAATTATTTGTAATTATTTATTTTTTTTATTTCAAAACTTAGACACAAAAAATATTTTTCTAAATATTCTTTATATTATATTAATACTAAAACAATAAATACATAAATTATATATTTATAATAATTTTAATATAATATAAATATAAAATTTTAATATGTATATAATAATCATTATTATACTAAGTTTAATTTATTTATCAATGTAAGTATTTTGACTTTATTAAATTAATCTATATTTTTTTTATAATTTTTTTTACCAATTAGGTACTGATTATAAAAATATATTTAAAATGGATGTTTCTAAAAACTATTAATTATATCTATACTTTTTGATAAAAAAATATTAAGCAAAAAAAATTATTAATCCATTAAATAAATTATTAAGTTTTGTATTATTATACAAAATACATTTTTTTTTAAATAAACAATTCTTTAAAATATTATGTATTTTATGTTTTACTCCTCATAGTATAAAAATTAATTTCTCGAATTTTTAAAGAAAATAGTGTTTTCACAAATTAAATTAAAAAAATATTCAATAATGAAACGAAGCATATAATTTTAATTATTAAAAATAATGTACAAAATATTAATTTTTTGTAATACACAGGAGTTGTTTATTTACATTTTTTTAGGTAAACCACTAAAATTTTAATTTTTTAATACAATTTGATGTTCGTTTTAGTACTGCAAATAATAATTTTATAACATTTTATTGTTGTCATTTTTTTTTTTTTTAAAAAAACTATTTAAAATTTCATAATTTAATATAAAAATAAAAATTGAAGTGAACTTAAAAATGGATAAATTTACATTATCAATTATTAAAAAAAAAAAAAAAATTAAATCTTTTTTTTTTAAATTTTTGTTTATCGGAAATAGTTTATAAATATTTTAATAATTACACATTCGGACACGAAAGAAATTAACAATGTGATTGTTGTTGTCACTATGACTTTCAAAATATTATTTTTAAGTTGGATAGCTATTTATAAAAAAATAAAAACAAATTCCTTACCCGGTGGTCGGTCCTCAGACGATGCGGCGGCGTGTTATCCTCACATGTATGCGCGGAACACTTGGACACTATTTGAACGGTCACGAAAATACCGTTTTATAACGATAATTTATATGTTATTCCGCGAAGACGCGATTATCCATATGACAAAAAAAAAAAAAAAAAACGATCGTCGATTTTCGGTGTTCACGTCATATCGTCGTCGTAAAGTGATCGAACGTCCAAACCGAACACGCGCGCGCGATAACGTATATATAATATGCGATATACGATGGGAAAATATATAGAGCAAAAGTCGATTTTTTGCCCGAAAAAAAAAAAGAAATAACAATAATTAATAAACAACGATAAGATTTTTTTATCGGGGGCGAAATTATAATATAAACGTCATATTAATAATTAAAAACCGACGATAACATAAAATGTTTTCGTATAAATTATTATTATTATTATTATTATTTTGTTGTGCGTACGGTCGGTGGCCGGTCGCGCGAGAGAGTGTTGTTCGCGTATCGGATGCGTCTGTTCCACTGTCGGGCCGGAGGACAACCCAGTTTCGCCTGGCGCGTCTTCGGCCGATACCGATACTCGGCGTCCCCACCGCTCGGGACCGGTGGAGCGAGAGAGCGAGACACACTTGGCGAAAAAAAAAAAATAAAAAAATACTCGCGCGCGGTCAGTTGGACTTATACCATTTTATACGCGACGATAATGTTATAAACGCGAGCGCGCGCGCGCACGCAACTGCCAACGCACCGCGGCCACCACCGCCCGCGGCCGAGCACACTTTTGCTTTCCGTTGCGGGTGACACGCGCGCGCGCGCGACTCATCTCTCTCCCCGCGTCGTCCGCGCGCACGCGGTGGCCCAGTTTTTCGCGCGGAGGCAGCGACGCGCGCCCGTGGGGGCGGTACGGACCGTCGACGAGCGGGGCGAAACGGGGCGGCGCCCGGCCCGTTCGGCAGTGGGGCACCGGTAACGGGTTGGCCGCGCGCGACGCGCGTCGCCAAGCGGGGCGAAGCCCTATGCATACCGCGTTCCGAAGGACGGCGCGTCTCGAGACCGTCCCGCGGCGGTCCGGTCAGTAGTGCGACGTGCCGCGCGCCGAAGCTCGCACCTACTTCGCGTTATACGGTTCGTTTTCCAACGACGACGTGTTATTATTACATTGATCGCGTCACTGTATTTTTATACATTTTATGGTTCAACATTGATAATATATAAATATTATTATAGACATCATGTATAGATTTTTACATATTTTTAGCACACTGTATGCGTATTTAACTGGATATCCATCATTCTCCAATAGAATATTATATTATTTATAATAACGAAAAATAATTAATTACAAAATAAAATATAATATATAAATAGTTTTTATATACCTCGTATATGATATTAATTCAACAGAGATTTGTTAAAATGAAATATGATTAGATAGTTATAGTTATTTATAGTTACCTGAAGTCTGTCGGAATATTAAAAGCAAGCCAATAATTACAACAATGTTTTCTTTTTATTGTTCAATAAATCGTAATAAAATACGATTGTTCTGCAAATACGAATATTAATAGTACTTAACAATTTTTAATTTTTTTCCCTATATTCATAAAGAATGATTTAGTAATAATCAAAATATTTATTTGTACCTTATGTAAGCATAAGATATCAATTCATGAAATTTTGAATGCGTCTACCTATTAACCTAACCTAACCTAACCGGCTCCACACATTGCCGTATTCACTGAATACCGAATATTCGTTAGGTGTTCGCCGAATCCCAAATAAATTAAAAACACTCACGAATGTTCGTCAAACACCAAACATTTGTCATATTTATGCCTTTGATTCGGAGCGTTTTACCGAAAATAAATGGAAAATATTCGGTATTTGCCGAACTGCTATCCGAATAGTCGAACATCTAATCCACACTACTTGATATTCTGCGAATATCAAATGTTCGTGCATAAAAGTTCAGCGAATACCGCATGTGTGGAGCCGACTTTATCTACGTTTATAGATAAATAATATTGTTTGTACTATTAACCGAGTGTTGAACACACGCATCATCAAGTGAATAAATGATTTGTACAACTCTTTACGAATATTATTATTTTACTATTTATAGTTTAAAAATCTTTGATTCCAATTAAATTTAATAATATATTATTATATTTATTTAGTTTTAATAATTTGTTATTTAATAAACACAAATAATAAAAATGTGTAATTACCTTAACTCTATGAGATTATAATATTAAATATAATATAAATACAATACAAAATTAGTTGATTACACTTAAAATCGGCAGAGATATCATAATATAATTATTATAATACGATATTTAGTAAATTATTTTATTTTATATTTTTATTTAAATAATTAATATTATAATAATTATAATACACTAACATTTATAGATAATAATATGTCGTACGGTGTTAACTTTAATATAATATTAAATGTTATAAAATAATTTTTAAAACGATAATAATTATTATATTATAATTAATATTTTATAAATTTTAATAAATAAATTTATATTAACTCACCTATATTAGGTATATTTTATAAATAAAATTATTATATCTTATATTATTACTTATAATTATAGTACAAATATAGTGGATTTGTTTTTTAACATAAATGCATCATGCTGTAATATTTATCAATATTTGTGATTGTATAGCTATAAGGAATACAAGTTTTGTTAAAAACGAACAGTGGCGTATCTAGAGGGACCACAGGGGCTATAGCCCCAATTGACCGTATATTTTAAACATTATTTCTAAATACCGTTCATCACTGTATCCGATCGTATTATAATATGATATTATAATTATTAATTATTTTTATTTATGATATACAAATGATTAAAATATAATAATATAATGTCTATAAAATATAATTTATTAATTATTAATAATTCATATTTTTCATAGTGTAGTAATTAATATTTAAAAGAGTGTGTGCCCACTTAAAAAAAATCTGGATACGCCACTGCAAACGAATATAAAATTTTTAGCGAGATTAATATTTAACATAACATCTTACATATCGTAAAGTATACAAAGACGTGTTTGATATTTCCTCACGATAAAAACGTTTTTTTTGTGAAAAAAAAAAGAGATATAAAAATTGTGTTATAATAATTCATATCAATATAATACGTTATCAGCATTAAAGTTTATTATTACGATAAATTATATATATTTAAAAATGAAATATTCATCTTTCGTGTTTTTCAATGTAATGTACATTGAACAAACAATAATAAAGTATTATACGATCCCATTTTTTTCTAATGATCGCGTGTTGTCGTTGTGTAATATTTAGGACAGCATCAAAAATATAGTAATTATATATTATTATATTATATAATATTTTTAAATCAATTATCATTATATCATGGCGGTCGGTATATATATAGTTTGAAATAGCCATTCATAATTCTCGTTATATATGTACATAATATACTAACCCCACGAAAGTACGAAATCTCTCGTGATCGGTATACCATGGTACAGAATAGTATACCGCATGTATTAAACTATTAAAAAATATATTATTATTATGTATCGGTCTATAATAAATAGTTACAACAAATTATCCCTCTTATATTTTAATGATACAGAAAATATTATATATTATATTACCTACATATTACACACATTTATATACCTAGGTCTTGGTCTTGTGTATATAAACATGTTTTACTATAGTATTCGTGTAAACTTATATTTCGTGATTTATCTACTTTTTACGTTGTTGAACTTTCTACGATACAAAACACGGTGAAAATGTAGTGCAGTCAAATATGAAACGTGTACGCCATAGATCAGAAATATGTACATAGTATCAATATATTTTATAATATTTTATTACAACGTCGATTGAATATACAAGGGAGAAATATACGAGTATATTACAATGTTCAGTTATATTACATATATAGTTCTTATTGTATTCATTATATAATTATATTGATAAACAAAATATCTACGGATACCCATATAACAATATTATATTAACTATTTTCTTTATTATGTATACCTACATAAAAATAATAATATAACAATGAAATAATTATAATTATCCGGAAACATTATTTAGGGGGGGGGGGAAATTCGCATAAAAAATGGACACATAATTTTTTTTTTTAAATTTTAATATTATTTATATTTTAATTTTTTAACTGTTATATTATATTATTATTATTGTCATTAAAAATATGAAGTGACCGTATCTTAATCAGCAATAATAATAGTATGAACGCATTAATTCAACGGCACTACGGTCAAAAACATAATTATTATAAGGCGAAATAATAAATAAATAATAATAATAGGATGCTCGGAGCCAGTTATTAGTTGCAACTTGCAAATATATACCTGTATGTAATATAGTTATATCAGATTAGTAAACTAATATTTTCGTTGATCGTCATGTCTTTCGCATGTATATACTTAATAATATTCTTAATAGAAATCTAAATTCAATTGTATTATTGTTGAAATCTGTAATCTTCAAATTAGTAATGGCTTGTAATATAATATTATCGTTTAATTTTTATGTGGAATTATAGCTGCTAAGAAGACGAGATAATAATGGACACTGTATATTATAAGACAAAATAATTGAGCTTCACATTTCTTTGAATGATATTTTATACCTATAATAATTCGGTCCTCGTGAATTGTTGTTTTTTATAATGTTACGGATTAATAATATTTATTTTACAGTAATATAGTGATTAACAAATAATACATTGAATACCGTAATAAAAAATTCGAAATGTTTTAATAAAATTAGAAAATTAACTAGAAATTATTAGAAATACAAATTATTATAAAATAATTAGAATTCAGTTTTTCAAAATTATATTCTTGCAAATTCAAATGTTTGTTCTGCCATTTTTTACTAGTTTTTTCGATTAAATTATAAGAAAATTACTGAATATCGATCTAAATAAAGTACTAATAAGTAGGTATAGATTAAATAGTCTTTACCGAAAGCATCATACCTTATTTTTATTTGTGGTAATTTGGTCATTACTACTATCCCGAATAATGCTTTTTATACGTCATATGAAAAAATGTACACAGTACACACCATTATAAAATAAAAATATATACTAACCTAACCTAACCTACATTCTTCACTGATTCACTTAGAATCTAAAATAATAAATTTTATATTTTACAAATTCAACAACAATATTATAGTTTTGGTATGATAATAATATATTGTAGATCAAAATATTATCATTTAAAAAAAAAAATGTCGATATAAATATTGAATTAAAATACTCATATTTTTTGTTTTTCATAACAATATTATTCAATATTCATCATATTGACATTGTTAAACATTATCTAATACCTATAATTAATTGTCATAAATAATACACGTATTTTGAGATAATATATGGATTTATAATATTATATGCAATACGAACAATACATTCAGGTCAAATAAATTTAATTATATTATATTAATGTAATCGATCTTATTTATTTATATTAATTTATCACGCGTAATGTATAAAAATAATATAAAATTTATATAACTACCCAAATTGTCACCTATAGAATATCATTGACATTAATAGTATACACATAAATATTCAATGTATAATAGTTACGCGATTGCGTAGTATTAATTATTCATTTTAATATTATAGTAAAAAAAATTATAATTTTTAGCGCTTATAAAATTGTTTTATTCATGGAATATATTTTGTTTGGCAAAAAACCAGTGTAAAATAATATTATACACGTTTATCCGTAGTAAAAAATTGACGTATCATTCAGTGTTTATTGATGGATTACGTTATATTATGGTATTAATACACTTAATAGAATAATATGTAAAAATACGAATTATTAAAATTTATTGACGCTAAATATTGTAATTATTTATACATATATTAATATTTTGTTACAGTTACGCAACAGGTTTCAATATAATATTCTATTTTTACATTATATCACATACTATTATGTTTCAATAATTCTAATAATTATTATGTATTTTAATACGACCATAAAAGATATTATTATTATTAATTGAGATTTTATTGGATTTAATAATTTTTTACTATAATTATATTTATTATTATGAGAGACCCCGTTAAACTTATAAGTTTATAATAATAGTATGAAATGATGAATAGTATACAACTGCAGTTGTAATTACAGCATATTTCATTATAGTATAGGTACACATATATGTATTATATAATATTATACTTAAACTGTAAATATAATTATATTACATATTTATAGTTTGTCATATTTTAATATATATTATTATCACACAAAAATGTTGTAATTTATGTATGTAGAGATAAAAATAAAATTATATCTAAAGATTACAGATACATCATTAAATAATAATAATATAATGTAAATAAATTATAATGTTAAGAAATAAAAATTGTCTAATCGTATAATGCTATATATAAAATTATATAATATTAGTCATTTATTATTATAGAAATAGATCAGTATTATTGCAGATTTGTCTTCATTTATATAATATTATTACTACTGTATTTGTATATATATATACATATAGGTATTAAATTTATTTTATAAAATTCCAAAAAAAATTACTAAATTATTAAAGGTAATTTTTTCATAATTAATGATATTAAGTTCCTAATAATTTTACCTATTTAGCATAATATGAAGATGAGAATGTTATTGATTTAACATGATATTCTGTTGATCATCACTAATATTTGTATTATATTATACTTATAAATTTATATTATGTTTTATAAAAAAAATGTAATATAATATGATACAATATTTAATATACGTATAACTACCTATAATTTATTAGTATATTTTTACGACTACATATAGGTACATATTATTAATAGTTGTTTATTGTTTACGATTATCATTTCTATATCATTAAATAATATATTAAAATACATTAATGTTAATCATATTTTCATCTGAGCTACCGTTGCAAATATGCATGTATGCAATGCTTTTATTTTTATTCATATATATATGTATAACGAAACAATTATTTAAAAACAACAATATTTTTTTTTTTTTTTATACCATCATGTGCATATTAAATATTATGTTATGATGTTCCACAGAATAACTGGATATAATAAACGTATAAAATAATAATTATCTTAATGAATCGTATATGCATATATTTATTTTAACCGATAGATTAAATCGCGTAATATTTTACCTGCGGATAAAGAGCAAAACATACACGTAGATATAATATTAAATATATACATATTAATAGTCATACTAAATAAACTAATAAATAAAATAATTTATCGAATCCGAAGATCGTAGGTAAAAGAATAAGTCGTATATTATACGATATATTATTGATTATAAATATGTAAATATAATTTACGAATATTTATTTTAAAAAACGCATCTCAACTAAACATTTTAATTATATTAATATAATAAAGCAATTTTAATATAATAAATTATTGTATAATATTTGTATATATTTAAATAATATATATATATATATACTTTTATAAATAGTTATAATTATATGAAAATATTTATTAATATATACTTTATGAAAAATATATTATAATATATAATTTAATTTTCTAATATGTTTTTATAGGTTACGATGACATTGATTAACGATTATCAATTCTATATAGTAATTTAAATAAATAATAAATACGAGTATGCTCGTATGTATACTAGTTTACATATATCTACCTCGGCAGGGATCATTACGGTTATAATATTAAATTAAAATAGTATAATATAGATAATATACTTTTCATAGAAATAAATATATCTTTAACGTTTTTTAATATTGGTTAAATATTATAAATTGAAAAAAAATAAATAATATTACTAGTTTTTTTTTTAATTATATAGATATAGATAGGTACACAATTTTTATAAAATTCTAATAGATTATATTATACGATTATTGTATATT
This sequence comes from Tetraneura akinire, assembly GCA_021307375.1. Lineage (NCBI taxonomy): Eukaryota > Metazoa > Arthropoda > Insecta > Hemiptera > Aphididae > Tetraneura > Tetraneura akinire. The sequence goes on from JAIUCT010000028.1 coordinate 4,238,328, forward strand.
AATTAAAAATATTATTTATTATCATAATTATACTAATATCAAATTGATAATATATAGTATAGATTTTATATGTTTTATTAAATTATTTCTATTTATGTATTATGTATTTGAGTTTCAATAACATTTTCGATATTTTTTAAAAAATTTTTGTCAATTTTATATAACATAATTGTAAAAGTATTAAGATATAATAAGAAGAAACATTATAAATATACGTTAAATATCAATTCTACTCAAATTTCAATTTAAAACACCTATAAAAGAAAATGAATACTTGAGACTTTTCTAATATTCTGGAAATACGTTAACCACTATGTGAGTATGCTTCAATCAAATTTTCAAATTTTTTTTGTTATTTTTATTGATAATTACTGTAAAAATAAGAAGAATATTTATATGATGGATTCTTATATTTCTGATTACACAAGAAAAATGAACGTAATGGTTCCAAATTTGAATAATGAACACCCGAGAAAATTTTCAAGTCTCTAAGTTCAAAATTGCCTGAGTTATCGTAAAAAATAAATATTATTATATTATATAAAAATACGTTTTTCATCAATTTTTGGTCGTTTTCCCTATCGAATAGGATCAATTTTGAGAAATTCAAAAAATAACCTAGTATAATAACTAATTTGAAATATATATTTAATTAATCATAAGAAAATGGAAATAGGTTACTTAGATCAACGTTTTCTTAAATATATAATATAACATTCAATAAAAAATAAAACACCATAAAATAATTATAAAAAAATAAATTTTTTTTATTGAAGTTTATTAAAATTATTTTGGTTATAGTATAATTTTTATCAATATTCCAATATTGTAATAATTTCTAATTTTTTCTTTGATATTTTGAACATTAAAAATACTACTTTTTTGTAATATAAAAATATAAAAATGAATCCTATTGATACACTTTAATTACATAATATAAAATATATTGACCTTATATATTGTAGTAAATTTTAGTAGGTAATTATTAAATTATTAAATTAAATCCATAATATTATTGATTTTACGTTTAGAAAATATTTATATTTCTGAAATTCACGAAATATATTTGACTTAATAACATTCAATTATTTTATACCATGCATTAAAGTCTTTGAAAATTACGAGTAATCAATATTAGTTTATTCGTGTATAATATTTATAAAATAAATATATAAAAAAAACTTTATATAATAAAATATTAAAATACCTACTATTAAATCACTTTGTAAGACTTAGACGTACCTATTTGAAAATATGAATACAACATTATAACTTTAACTATATACGGTTTTATTAAAATATGATAATTTTCAATAGTAAAAATATAATATATTAACTCAACAAAATTTATTGCATTTATTTTTATTGCATTATGTGAATTAGTATAATATATTTAATATGCATACATTTTGAATTTAATATAGCTCAGTTTAACAACTATATTATTTAAATAAGTCATATATAAAATTCCATATTCTGTTCGTATACGGTCCGCTGCAATAATTAATGATAATGCAATCAAACGATATACCTATTATAATTATTATATTGATAAAAGTCTAAGAACAAACTAATAAAAGTATCGATCGCATATTATTATAGTTATAATCTATAAAATAGTATGATATGTTCGTATAGTTGGTTACCATTTCGTATGTACATATACATATTTTATATATATATATATTTATAGCTATTATAGGTAAATAATATAATTTATAGGCAAATCTATAACTAATTTATATCGTATATTTATTATTACGGCGTGCTCTTTATCTGGGACACAGTCGGTATAGGTAAGTAGGTATATGAATAATACAATATTTTATAAGACCCGCTGTTTCCGTACGTAATCATTATGAAAGAATTTATAGCGACCTAAACGGTAGTTGAAATGTATTGTGTTTATGACTTCTATATATTATAATATTATAGTTAACGTCATCGTCGCGTTCACGTCTTATAATAATATACGTATGTATATTATAATTATATTCCGCGTAACAGTCAGTAGGTAGTAATATTATTATTATTATTATTATTATTATTATTATTATTATTATTATTATTATTATTATTATTATTATTATTATTATTATTATTATTATTAT
>JAIUCT010000028.1:4240448-4252893 GCA_021307375.1 Tetraneura akinire
ATTATTATTATTATTATTATTATTATTATTATTATTATTATTATTATATACTCCTCACGTCGTGTATACGCATATAACAAAATTATATCGAATATATAAGAATATAATAATTTACGAATAATACGAATAAGCGAGACTTAAATCATGCGTGGGTGGTCCGGCAAAACGATCAGTGAATATTGCTATAAAAAAACAATCGGTTTTAAACGGTGCACGCACTGGTAAACGTCATAATAATATAACAATAATATCATTATGCCATATTATTACAATCATAATTTATATTATATTATTGTGGTACAATATTATATAATATACTTTTTACTTATCAATTTTACGATATTAAAAAATATGTACCTAATGTAAACTATACCTAAATTGTGCAAAAAATATCAATATTTTTCTACCTTATGTATAGAACAAAATTATTATTTCGATATACACACACGACACAAGCGTGCGTTTAAATTTATTCGTTTTAAATTATAATAATTATTATAATCGTATCTATATATTATCATCGTCCCTCGTACACGTTTTACTAATAATATAGAGTTAATTGTTAATGATAAGGATAACGTAATATATATTATAATATGATATAAGATCTGTGGCGGGTCAGTGACGGAATTAATAATAACGTGCGTGCGGTGACAAGTTAATTATTTTACCTCATATTTATTATATACTCTAATATTATTACGAATGAATGCGTCCTATAATGTGTACTAATTATTTTGTATATTATTAATTATTTCACATATTATAAGTATATTATGCGTTTTATGTAGTTGACGTCAAATATTACATTTTTATGTATGGTGGACCCGAGCAAATATAGGAGTTATTAGTTATTATATTCGTAATATTATTACAGATACATAAAATAAAATATATATTATAAAAATAATTATAATATTATCACTGAGACTATGATGTTATAATTTAATTCTATATATTATATAATATACAATAATATTAAGCTCTCACACAGTCACACGATTATATTATGAAACACACACCTAATGTTGTAAGACGTACGTTATTTAATAACGTCGGCGTTATAAAATTTATATATTTTATTTAAAAATAATTAAATGATTTTCATAACAAAACATTAGCACGAAAGATCATTTCACATAATCATACGTATATTTTAACGTGTTTGACAAAATATTATTTTATTATAAAAAATTATTTGGCGAGTGAATTGTTTTTATGATAAGGTTACACACTTGGGGGTAGTGAATCGTTTTCAATAATTCAAAATGTATTTACATTAACTCTTTGACGAGTATTAACGTGAAATATATACATAAGTTTTACTTTTACCCAACGATCTCTATAAAATATAGTATCGATGTATATTATTTACGTTACATATCAAATATTCTTCATCAGCAAACAATATAGGTATTATTATTATATTAAAGTTACTAATAATTTATTTGTCTTGTTGTTATCAAATTATTTCAGTAATAAAATAAGTAATAAAAAAGAAATAAAATAAAATTGTATGTTATTTTTACTTCTAGAAATCTAAACGTGACAAATTTGTGGGGGAATGCGTGCACACCCGCGAAGTACAATTATTAAGGATAAACACAAAAGAAATAGGGACCTGGTAGAAGTAATAGAGATAATTGGAGGATGTACAATAATGAAAGGTATTGTTATTATCACAATTAATTAATATTATTTTTTTGAAAATAATTTCCTCTCCAATATTTCGTAGTTCTTATAATTTATTGTAAATCATTTTTAAAAAAATTTTTGTTTCTGTTATAGCCAACCTGATGATAATAAACGTGCATATTATTGATATCTCTCTGTATAATTGACATTGAAGTCCATTATACCCTAGGCAACTCCTTTTAGAAGAGGACCTATATTAAATATAAAATATAATATATAATATTTTATATTTAATATATTTCAAATACCATTACAAATTGCAATTTATATACTATATATATTTTTTCTAATTTATTTTATTTTATCGTTATTTTTCGATAAATTATTATTCCATGTTACATTTGTTATATGAATCATAATAATATATATTTTATTGTTATAATTCCAAAAAACTATAATTCCGTATATTATTATATTTTATTATACTACTCTATTATAATATTGTTGTAATAGTTATTGGTCGAATAATGTGTTTATTATATGACTTATATGATTTCTATTAAAATTTTACTCCATATGAAAAAGTATTTTTCTATTTAAAAATGTAGTTAATAATACTAGTAAGTATATAAAAAATTATAAAATTAAAAAATAAATATTATTCATTGTTATAAAATCAATAATATTGTTAGTTTAGATTTTCTACATATAAGAATAATACATAGTTTTAATAGTGATAATATTATAACGTACGAATTTATAATATTTTGTTATATGGCACCTATGTATTACGTATAGATAAAATACGTATGTAAACTATGAATATAAACGATTAATGTACCTAATACTTTTCTAATAAATATATTAGGTATATTATAATAATTATTTATAAGTTCTATTCACTGATATGCGAAACATTTATTTTCCGATGAATTGTATTTGATGACTGGCATGACTGGTTATAATAGTAATACCTAGTATGTGTGATGTGTATATAGCATAATAAAGATTTCGTTAATTTAAATTTTTTATTGGGCAAAATATTATTTATGAATAATATTATTTATTTATTTTATGTTGATTTATACATTTATGTATATTTTATATATATGATTTTCATATAAAATAATCGATCTATACTGTCGTCACGTTTAAATGAAATACAATATTAAAAAAAAAAACTAGTAAATTTTATGGAAATTATATTCTTATATGATTTATCCTCATAAATAATTATTTAGTGTTAATTTTTTTTTTAAATTTATATTATTTTAGCTTTTTATATTAAATAATTTTTCCTTATAGCCGCAATTTAATATTTTAATATAAATTATTTATATCATGAAATTATACTACAAGTACCTATATTGTATATAATATAATATATATATATATATATGTATATATATTACTGCAGGTTTCAAATATTTAATTTTAAATTTAAAAAATTAAATTGTAATTGGTAATTCGTCTTATTTTAAATAATAAAATATATAATAAGTATTAATGACAAAAATGGTCTTCTTTTCTTTCATTCTCATATGATATATTGATATTTCACATTTTTGGGAAATTAGCCAAAACAGCTTGTCTTATCCACTTTATAATATAATAGTAGGTACTATGTAGTAAATTAATGATATATATTTATATATTATAATGCAAGTGCGATGTACTAGAAGATCATGTTGTCATATAATACATAGGTATGTCATCACCTACATTATAATTTTACACCCATATTCAATAATGATATCGTGTAAAGCCGAATAGATGCAGTGAAAAATGTACAAGAAATTAATATTATTTATAGCAACTATTGCTACCTATGTTAAACTATTTACTTAATGCATTATAATCATGTACAATAAGTCAATAATAAACTGCGAACATACACAAGCAGGATATTGAAATTTAGTGATTTATTATATATTATTATATTTATTATTATTATTATTATTATTATTATTATTATTATTGTCTAATTAAACTTAAACACTAAATTATAATTTCATAATAATATATTAAGTATATATACACCAACTATATGTATTTTATTTGTATTAATAAAAATGGAAATATAATAAAAATTATTAATATACCACGTTCTAGTGTTAAAAATAAACATTTTATTATTATTATTATTATTATTTTTTTTTTTGCTTGGTATCTCATAATATAAACTAGTGGTTTTCGTTCCGTTGAAATTCGATTTTAGTCTAATACTCTCATAAGCATAAAATTATACTCGTACTTCTATACAATAAAAAAAACCCTAAATCAGTGTTGTATTGGTTGTCAAAGAACAAGAAAAATATGCTTCGGAGTCTTTGAGGTTTGAGAATTCCGATAATCGCGTGCTTCGTTAATATAATATATCTAATATATTATCTTAAACTATTTATATTTTAAAATGTTACAATAATAATTATTATATTATGATATAAGTCCTTATATTAGATATTAAAATATTATACAAAATATGATTGTCGAACTGGTTTACCGATGCGCATGCCTAAATGTAAATTATTATTTTAGTCTCGTTTGTAATTATTATGCGGAATGCGTATTTCAATTTATGTTATTTACTATTAAGCTACTACTATTTCCATAATATAATATCAAATAGTAGTTTAGAGCGAAAACCGTAGTTGTTTATAAATAGATATTATACCTAATATTATCTCCTTTGATGTTTTGACGTACATTCTATATTCTGTATATTATGATAATACGAGTAGTCAATAAGAAGATGGAAACTAAATTGGCAGGCTATAATTTTGTCGACTATAATATAATAAAATATTACCTTCAATGTAAGTGTTTTATTTTGACGTCACAGAGAACGATGTCTATAATATTAAAATATACTCATTTATATCATTTCAAGATTTATTAAAGTGTGGCGAGCGCCGGGAAAATTCTGGGATGCTCGCGCCGCGCGGCAGGTAGCTATAATTGCCGCGTGTCGGGTGGAGCGTTCTAGAATGTTCGTGCGCCGTCTCTCGCTACCTCGAGAACATTCTACTGCCTATATAAAGCGCCACAACCAGACCGAGTCAGTCAGTACCGAGTCAGTACCTTACCGCGACGTCTCTAGTTACATTTGTCATTTTGTTATATTACAATATACAGTTTAAATTATTATATTGGTTAAGTGTTCTTGTATTTAACTTTACCCACACCCTTACCATAGTGGTGACCTCGACAATGGAAAACGCACCTGTTAATGACGTTCCGCACATCTCTCGCGTTGGAATCAAAATTCCACCATTTTGGCCTGAAGATCCCGCGGTATGGTTTGCACAGCTTGAAGCTCAATTCGCTTTAGCTAACATTACTCAAGACTCCACCAAATATTATTACGCTATTTCACAACTCGACGGTCCTGTTATTAAAGAAGTGAAAGACATAGTTTCCAATCCACCGGAAACCGGTAAGTTTGATAAACTGAAAACTGAATTAATCGAACGCCTAACTTCTTCACAAGAGCAACGTGTCCGCCAGCTTTTAACACACGAAGAAATCGGTGACAGGAAGCCATCCCAATTTTTGCGTCATCTCGCAAATCTTGGTGGTTCCTCAATTCCACAGGATTTCTTGCGTACTTTGTGGTCAAATCGTTTACCTCCCCATATTCAAGCTGTTATAGCTACCCAAAGGAACGCTCCTCTTGATGACGTAGCAAAACTCGCCGATACGGTAAACGAGGTAACACCGCAGGCTCACGTGGCTCTTACTTCACCGTCTAATGAGATGACCAGTCTCACAGCTCGTATTGATAAACTCACACATCAGATAGCAGCCCTTACAGCAACTGGTCGTTCGTCTCTGAATATGAAACGTTCTAACATGCGTACCCGTTCACCTAGTCCTCGTCGTCGAAATATGTCCACCGAATCTGTTTGTTGGTATCACCGCCGATACAGGGAACATGCCAAAAGATGCACAACCCCGTGCTCTTTCGTTTCGGAAAACGCACAGGGCAGCGCCTAATGGCGGCTAGCGTCTGTCCGCAACCACCCAGCCGCCTCCAAGTTTCCGACCGTAAATGTAAGCTTCAATTTTTAATAGATACCGGTTCCGATTTATGTGTTGTCCCACGCACTTCTTTGCAAGGGCCTCGACAACGCACTACTTATGAGCTATACGCTGCAAACGGATCTATTATTCCTACCTATGGTTGGACCCAGCTCCATCTCGACCTAGGCCTCCGAAGAGATTTTTCATGGCGTTTTGTGGTTGCCGATGTTACACATCCAATTATCGGAGTAGACTTCTTGTCTTACTACAATCTCCTGGTCGACATTCGACACAAACGTCTCATCGACAATGTCACGACACTGACTACTCGAGGTACCTTTGTCAATTCTTCTGTTCCTCATGTCAAGGTCATTTGTGGTAACTTACGATACAATGATATCTTTACTAAATTCCCGGACATCATTCGTCCACCGGGAGTTATTCGAGATGTTCGCCATGCTACGCTGCATCATATCAGAACCACCCCTGGCCAACCAGTCCACTGCCGTGCTCGCCGTCTCGCCCCAGATCGTCTGAAAATCGCCCGATCTGAGTTTGAAGCGATGGTTCGTGATGGTATTGCACGTCGGTCAGAGAGTCCCTGGGCTTCTCCACTCCATCTCGTGCCTAAAAAGGAAAATAGTTGGCGCCCTTGTGGTGACTATAGGGCTCTCAACGCGCGAACTATTCCTGACCGGTACCCAGTACGTCATCTTCTCGATTTTTCGTACGCTCTTCATGGTTGTACCATTTTCAGTGTCATTGATTGTGCAAAAGCGTTTACCCAGATTCCAGTCGCTCCTGATGATATTCCAAAGACCGCAATCACAACCCCATTTGGTTTATTCGAGTTCAATTTCATGACTTTTGGCCTTCGAAACGCAGCCCAAACCTGGCAACGTTTTATTGACAACGTTCTTCGCGATCTACCATTTTGTTTCGGTTACTTAGATGACATCTTGGTGTTTTCTCGTAATGAAAACGATCACCAAGAACACCTGAGGACAGTTTTTCAGCGTTTCTCTGACTACGGAATTGTCGTTAACCAGAGCAAATGTGTGCTAGGTGTGTCCGAAGTCATTTTTCTCGGATACGTAGTCACTTCTTCTGGATGTCGTCCGACTTCAGATAAAGTCAAAGCTATTCAGACTTTTCCTCAGCCTTCTACAGTCCGACAACTTCGTCAGTTTTTAGGAATGCTCAATTTCTATCGACGACACCTGCCACATGCCGCTGATATTCAATCACCTCTTAATGCCATCTTAGCGGGCCCAAAGGTGAAAGGCTCAACTCCTGTTCAATGGACATCGCAATTAATATCAGCTTTCAACGATTGCAAGACAGCACTTTCCAATGCTACACTCCTGGCGCATCCAAATACTTCAGTATCCTTAGCACTTTTCGTCGATGCTAGCCAGTATGCAATTGGTGCGTCTCTCCAACAGCAATCTCAGCAATCTTGGGAGCCTTTAGCTTTCTTTTCGAAGAAGTTAAATCCTTCCCAACATAAATGGAGTACTTATGACCGTGAACTTTATGCTATCTATGAAGCTATCAAGTATTTCCGACCCATGCTTGAAGCCCGTCATTTTACTATATTTACGGATCATAAACCTCTCACGTTTGCTTTTGCTCAGAAAAACGACAAATGTTCACCGCGTCAATTTCGCCATTTAGACTTTATTTCCCAGTTTACAACTGACATTAGGCACGTTTCTGGAAAGGACAACATAGTCGCTGACTCGCTGTCACGCATTGAATCAGTTTCAACACCAATTAACTTTTCAGCTCTGGCACGTAGTCAAGAAACTGACCCGGAACTCCGAAACCTTCTAGATCACGGCTCAGTTCTCCGCCTTGTTAAAGTCCCTATTCCTGGATACGATGAATCTCTTTATTGTGATACAAGCAGTGATAATCCTCGCCCGTACTTGACGCCTAACTTCAGACGTCAAGTCTTTGATAATATTCACGGCCTCAGTCATCCTGGAGCAAATACTTCAAGACGTTTAGTTTCCCAACGTTTTGTTTGGCCATTAATGAACAAAGACTGTCGAAATTGGTCTCGTTCTTGTCTTCAATGTCAGCGAAGCAAAGTCTCTAAACACATTTCTGCGCCACTTGGTAATTTTACTGTTCCACCAGTCCGTTTCGCACATGTACACATCGACTTAATCGGTCCTCTTCCCTACTCGAATGGATTCAGATACTGTTTAACTGCAATAGATCGGTACACCAGATGGCCAGAAGCTACACCTTTGCAAGACATAACTGCTGAAACTGTTGCTAAAGCACTCGTTTTCTCCTGGATTGCGCGCTTTGGCGTTCCATTACAAATTACTACGGACAGAGGACGACAATTTGAATCTCAGCTTTTCCAGTCACTAGCCAAACTATTCGGTATTTCCTTGTCTAGAACAACTAGTTATCACCCACAGTCAAACGGTCTTGTTGAACGTTGGCACCGCTCTCTTAAAGCTGCCATTATGTGCCATGAAGACTCTTCCTGGTCATACGCTCTACCTTTAGTGCTCCTTGGTCTACGCACTGCCTGGAAGGCTGATCTCAAATCATCAGTCGCAGAACTAGTGTACGGAGAGACATTGCGAGTCCCTGGTGAGTTTTTATCCCCTTGCTCAATCTCTCCTGAACCTTCAGATTTTGTGGTGAATCTCCGGAACGTTATTTCCAAACTTCGTCCCGTTCCAGCATCACGTCACTCAAGAAGTCGCATTTTTGTTCATCAGGATCTAGCAACATGCACTCATGTCATGCTACGCACCGATTTGGTTCGAACCTCTCTCCAACCACCTTACACTGGACCTCATCCTGTTCTTACTCGTAGTGACAAGACTTTTGATATTTTGGTTAAAGACAAGAAGACGACCGTGTCTATTGACCGCCTTAAACCGGCTTACTTCATCACAAACCCGTCCAAATTAACTCAACGCTTTCCAAAAATAACAGCCGAAGAAGAATTTCCCAACTCTTCCGTTGATGATGCGTCTTCCACGAACAGACCTACGGTAACAACTCGATCAGGACGACGTGTCCGGTTTACCAATTTTTTTCAAGCATAGCAACACACTTCCCAGGGGGGTGATGTGGCGAGCGCCGGGAACATTCTGGGATGCTCGCGCCGCGCGGCAGGTAGCTATAATTGCCGCGTGTCGGGTGGAGCGTTCTAGAATGTTCGTGCGCCGTCTCTCGCTACCTCGAGAACATTCTACTGCCTATATAAAGCGCCACAACCAGACCGAGTCAGTCAGTACCGAGTCAGTACCTTACCGCGACGTCTCTAGTTACATTTGTCATTTTGTTATATTACAATATACAGTTTAAATTATTATATTGGTTAAGTGTTCTTGTATTTAACTTTACCCACACACGTACCATAAAAGATTTACATTCACGTATCCGCCATTATATACATTTCTAGACCTACAAAATTAGATATATAATCTTGTGTTAGTAATTTAGTATGTCTACGTATATATAATATCATATTAAAACGTTAGAAGTTCCAACACAATTGAATATTATTTTAAAAAAAAAATATGCTTTCTGAAAATAATCAGGTTTTAAAATATCATTTGAATCAACTACATTTAATCTGCGTTGAATATTATATAATTATTACATTAACAAATATTAAATTCCTATCTCCATTGAGTTAATAAATTCTGATTATTCTGATCGATGATAGTCTGCAGAAATATTATTTATCGAGTACGTAGGTACTTGCTCATATGATATTATAGTTTTCTACGATACTTAACATAATCCGGTATTTAAATTATTATCTATATGAATTTTATGAAGTGTTAAATATACTTAGTTATATCAACGTCAAATTATGAAAACAATTTTTGTGGTGGAGTAGTTTTAAAAATAATTTATTCTCTTATGCTTTGAAAAATAGATTTCTACCTTTTAATCATTTATTACTTAAAAAAAAAAATTTAAATAATAAATATTTATTCTTATATTACGTTCTAATCCTATAAATTATTTTTCTCTGTAAATTTGCCACTGAATGTAATAATATAAGGTTAGATTTATTACATTATATTAAAAAAAAAAAAAAAATTAAAAGTGGCAGACTTCTTATCCATAATATATGAATATCTAACAAGACTATATAATTTATTATATATGATTACATTTCACGTTATTTGTAATTATTAGGTATTTTTTATTGAAGTACTAATTAACACAGCTTTATGATTTAATTAATTTTTAATTTAATTTTTATTTCTTAGCAAAACATAATTTTTTAATGGATATTTATAATTATTTTGTAAATAAAAATATTCGTATTATATAAACTAAAGTGGTAAACTAGTATTTTTAAAATACAAATATTTAATCGATGAATATCCATGTAAAAAATGACTAGATAATTGAAAAAAAAATTATCATGTAATTTAAATATTATTATCGATTGAAGAAATGTTATATAAATATAAAACTGCTGTCCTTTTGATTTTGTTTATTTTTTGTAATATAAAATTGAATTAAATTTTGTAATTTTCATTTATTCAAGTATACCTATGCATATTTCTATCTTATTAGCAATGTTTTCAGATGCAATTAATGCATATTACCCTTATAGATGAAATTTATTTTTCTTTATCATCACACGGTTACAATATATCAATTCTGAAGATACCAGTCTAGTTTGTTGGTTATTCGCCTGCAATATTATTAAACACAAACACACGAGACCAAACATAATATTATCACATAATTATTAAATTTACTAGTCCTCTTTTTCGTTTCTTAATTATTTACTGAGTATATTTTATAAATATTCACTAATATATATTTTGCTCAATATGATAATAATAATATGACTACTTATTTATTTATTTGCTTCATATTTTTGTCCACGATGTAAAAGTATAAACTATATAAATCAAAGAAATCATTGTTATAAATATTTATTTATAGATATCTTGTTTAAACATAATTAATATTATTGTTAAAATATTTTACGTATAATACGTTTGAAATTAATAGTTAATAATTTTTTTTTTTACTAAACTGTAAAAAAAATTAAAATTTTATTTGAAAATGCAATTGAATACAATTTACTTGTTCTTTAATATATTAAATTATGTTTACATATATCGAAATTGGCATTTAATTAACTTTGCAGTATTCGTTTGCTTTATCGAATTCCATTGGAATCTGTAAAAATAATTTAAAATAAATGATTAAATAATCCTAACCATAATATATATTCATTTTTATTGGTATTTAGTAATAATATTTATATAGTATATTTTATTATTGATTATTAAAACTTTTCAAAATGTAGGTATATTATATTATTTAATATTTAAACGGGTCATAATATAAACGAATATTTTTAACACATTTTTTATTGATATTTTGTGTATATATACTTAATAGTACCTACCTAAATATATTTTAACATATAAGAGTATATCTCATTGTGTCTGTTCATCAGTCTGAAGTTACTAGTTACTATTATATTTTCACTAAGTCTATATAGACTTGTATGTTATATTTATTTTTTAAAAAAAGTTTAGAAATCGAGAATTTTACAGAATTCAGAACTTTTTTAGCTTTGTCTTATTACTACGAAAAGTTATAATAATCTCAATGAAGGATCATAATACACGTCTTTTTTATTATTGTTGTTATGTATTATAAGTTGCCAACGGGTTTATTGGGAAAATTCAAATCATATATAAATCGTTTAAATAGGTTCTAAAATACGCTTATCAATATATTTATCAACAGTATAATAAATAAGATTTTGATAGTTTATCATAAATTACATATTTATATTTATGATTATATTCAACTAGGTTTTAATCGATAAACTAGTTCTGTAATGAAACATTTTATTACCAATATAATTATATTAAATTGATTTTGGTTTTATAAATATGTGGTATGTATATATAAGTATAAAATAATAAATGTAGAGTTACTACTTTTATATGAAATTAATGTATGATGTTTGAGCCAATTTGAAAATGAATGAGACCTAAATATAACGTGCACTGTAAAAAATATCTACTGCATTATTCATCGTATCTATTCAATGCGTTTATTTTAAATTAATAATATACAATAAATTTTAAACCTCACTAGGTTTTTATTTATTTTAAAATATAATTAATTAGTTAATTAATAGTATACAATGTAATTTAGCGATTATTTCATTAGGTATTATAAATTGATGAATAATTATATTTAATTTTAAAATTCAATAAAATGAAATAATTCTAACTTAAGCTTTTACTGCTTTTAGCTCCTATATACGTATATTTATATTTTATATGAACGTAATTAGACATAGCAATGAAAATGATTTATTAAAATAAAACCGTGAATTTCTCATTTTAATTACTCACATAGATTCTTTGTTTTCTATATAGAGTGAATGACCATTTTCCTACCGGTTTCTTTTCAATTACTCTTTCCATCCCCACCGGAGTCTCGGGTCTAAACGGTGATAAGTACTTATCAATTATACCTTTATTTTCACATTTTTTTTTTCCTTCGCAAGACTTCACGTATTTTTGCTTCTTTTTAAACACGGAAACTGAAACTGTATGTTTGGGTATGTGGACTATAGCATTATGTATATCATCATCCATGGGCAATGATTCTATATTGTTTAAAAGACGTTTAATTATCGACATGATGATCTATAATTTTAAATAAATATATTGGTATTTTATCAGATATCATGTATAAAGAAAAAAAAATGGTATATAAATACGACGTATTCTTTTGGTACTCAACT
>JAIUCT010000028.1:4265919-4292295 GCA_021307375.1 Tetraneura akinire
TGATGGTTCTCCAAGTCAACGACACACATGTCCATGTGAACCGTCTAAATGGTATAAACAAATAATTAATCATTATCAAGTTTGTTATAGAATAATATTACATAAAAATAACAATAAGTTCTATATTATAACATTAGCGATTTAATGGTACGTGTCACACTATCACGGTTGCACCGTCAGTCACCGGCCGGTTGATTTCAAAACGTTGGTTGATCACGTTTTGACGGCGCAACCGTCGAACCGTTCGTAATGAAAACACATGGTTTCTTATGACACGCGTCACATGTGACGATGCAAACGTCCGGTTTATCAACTTTAAACATTTTGTGAAATTTTGACTTACAATATTGGTAATTTATAATACTGTACACAAACTGCAATGGACTAGTTTGATACGAAAATGTTCATCGTAGAACTCAAATCTTAAAATTGCTTTGTTATGTAAGGCCTTATATTCATTAAAAGTTCATCAAAAGAAAAAATTGATATTCGGTAATAAACAAAAAACTTATCTGGATTTATCCATTATCATCGCCGGCCGATGTAACCGGTGAAGTGTGACATTTATTATTAATTAATAATAACCATTATAACATGTAGGTATATTCAAGTTTTAACATATTTATTTGGTAATTTAGAATCGTATAACAAATGTGACACACTATGAAGTCTGAATATGAGTGTTATACTTATAATATATAATATTATGTGTTATAGAGTTTATTAATATGTCGATTACCACAATTTAATGCATTTTATTTTATTAGACCTTCATATTTCCCGGAATATAATAATTAATATTGGATGTTCATATAGGCGCAACTAGATCAATATTTTTGGGGGTGCACAAATTTTGAAGATCTCTCAAACCCGTGAGGGCTTGCTCCCACATGTCCTGCTTTTTGTCTTCACACTACATTTATAATAATAATAATTACATATGTAAATATTTATGTATACTATATTTTAATGAGTAATACAATGAGTAATACTAAATATAAATTTAAAAACTATTTGATTTTTCTAGTATTTAACTTAAATTTATTTAATATTTTAATATATTAAATATAATATAAAAAGGCTTCAATTTTTTGAGGATGCACATTTCAAACTTAGGGGTGCAAAAGACCCCTAGTTACGCCTATGTTTATGTTTGATAATAATAGTTTGATTTTACCCACAACAAAATAAACGTTTAATTAAGTTATAAGTATAACCTATAAGGCTATAAACTATTATAGTTGTTACCGTTGTTAGTACTGTTTAATGTTCATACATTCATAGTCGTCAATTTGTCATTATTTGTTGTACGAGTGTATTACTGTTTAGGACACGACATCTTGTGCGAATGGTTGTATTTTTCACATGTTTTGGTTGTTGTTCCAACTAATAATTATAATACGTAATATATATTATAAATATACGAATATATATATATTTTATTCTTATTTTGTATTGTTTTAAATCAAATATATTTAAAAGTTCATTAAAATTAAACCCAAAATTAAAAAAAAAAATTAATTTTTAAAATCTAAATTAAAATTAAAAATCTATCAAATCGATATAGTAAAAAAATATAAAAATCATAAAATTTTGAAATCAATATTTAATTATTAATTTTAAATTAAAAAAAAAAAAAAGACGATATGATACTCCTGCCGCATATAGTGCATATCATAGTATTTAATTATAATTTAAATGCAATGTTAAACCATTGCATTCGAAAAAACGATTCTGAGCGAAGTTCAGTCATGTAATGTAGGTATTGATTAATATATTGCCGTTTTTCGTCATTTTTTGGTCGTTCTTTCTACCGCTAAGATACGAATTTTGAGAAAATCGAAAAATGACGTAAATAAAGTACCAACTATATCCCCTTTGCTACCGGAAACATATGCTAACCGTTATAATCGGAGCATTATTTCGAGTAGTAAAAGTGTCTTCATACTTAAAAAAAAAAAAAAAAGACACACACTCATTGTTAAACTAATACATTCTTTGTTCAGAATATAATACACGTTTGATTAAAAAAAAAGAGCATCCGTCAAAATAATAATTTTTTAGTTTTAGATTCTGAGCGAAGCGAAGAATGTATTGGTTTTACAATGATGTGTGATTATTATTTTTTTTTTTTTTTTTTTTTTTTTTATGTCTGTGTACAAAAATACTACCCGAAATAATGCTCCGATTTTCACGAATAGGGTATGTTTCCGGTAGCAAAGTGGACGTAGTTGGTACTTTACTTAGGTCATTTTTTGAATTTCTCAAAATTGACGCTATGCGGTAGAAAAAACGGCGAAAAAATGACGAAAAAACTGCATTTTTCGCGAAAAATGAAATTTCCACGAATTCGATTTCTATATTTCACGATAACTCAGGCAATTTTTAAGATAGAGACCTGAAATTTTTTTTGGATGTTCACATAGCTACTATATATATGTGGTATAATTTTGGAACCGTTACATTAATTTTTCTCCAAAATATAGGACTTTGAATATTTCGTAAAATTCACGTTTTTACGTATATAATGTGTGATAAAATTGTCAATTTTGGGTATTGTATTTTAGTCTGAAAATTTTACTGAAGTATACTTACATATTACTTAACATCATACTAAAATATTAGAAAAATCCATTGTCAAAATTTTTTTTTATAGCCGTTTTAAGTTGATATTTTTAGGAAAACGAAAATTTTAGAATCCATACATATAAATAAATATTCTGAAAACACTTTTACTACCCGAAATAATGCTTCGATATTCACGAATAGAGAGTTTCAGATGTAAAAGTGGATGTAGATGGTACTTTATTTAGGTCATTTTTCGAATTTCTCAAAATTGACTATAAGCGGTAGAAAAAACTTCGAAAAAATGACGAAAAAACGGCATTTTTCACGAAAAATGAAATATTGACGAATTCAATTTCTATATTTCACGATAACTCGGGCAATTTTTAAGTTAGAGACTTGAAAATTTTTTTGGGTGTTCACATAGCTATTATATATATGTGGTAAAATTTGGGAACCGTTTTTTAAATTTTTTTACTAAATATAGGACTTCGAATATTTCGTAAATTTATCGTTTTTACGTATATAATGTTTGATAAAATTGGTAATTTTTGGTATTAGGGTCTGAAAATTTTACTGAAGTATACTTACATATTACTTAACATCATACTAAAATATTAGAAAAATCCCTAATCTCAATTTTTTTTTATAGCTGTTTTAAATTGATATTTTTAGTTCAAACGAAAATTATAATCTGACTGAACTTCGCTCAGAATCGTTTTTTCGAATGCAATGGTTTATCATTGCATTCAAATTCTAAGTAAAATTAAACGCTATGATCCGCACACCTGTATCCTGTGCGGCAGGAGTATCAGCTCATCTTTTTTTTTTTTTTTAATACAAATGGTGTTTATATACTCGTTATATACGTACGCAGACACGATTAATATTTAATTTAATTTAAATTTTAAATTTCGCGAATGACAATAATTTCGTTAAACCTTCTTCTATGAATATGAAATTGAAATGACGACAAAACTCGATAAACAACGTCTAACTAACCACACATTGTTTGTTTGTAAACAAGGTTTTCGCAGCCAGCATTATAATAATAATTATGAAAAAAACTAGTATAGCGCATTTTCTAGCCAGGATTATTTTTTTCCCCTGTAATCACGTTAGATATATGTATATAATATATATTATTTTTCATAATAATTATTTTTTTTCCTTTATTTTATTTAAATTTAATATTCATTCGTAGTTTTTAATATAATACTTTTTACACGTAAATTACGTAAATTAAATTTACACGTAGATTTATAAATATTTTAGGTTTATAGGTATATTTCCATAAAAAATATATTGTATTCACAATAGAAAATACAAATATTATCAAAACACAAAAAAGTTGTCGTTTAAAAATTAAATATTTATTTAAAAAAGACGAGGGTAATAATAATGTTATACCTATATGCTATATAATATATATTAATACTATGCGAAATTTTCAAAAAAACCTCATCTAGTTCATTAAATAGGTTTTATTTATTTATATATTAATATGTAACTACTCGTATAATCAGTGGCGTATTTTGAACCAAATTATAGGGGGTGGGGTCCAAAATTTATTATTATTATTTATAATTATTTTTTACTGGTACTACATACCAGTAAATCATAACCAATATCGGTATTATAAATTTTTAACCACTATAATTCATTGGCTCAGTTCAGGTTCAGACACGTCCGGTGATAAAACGATACTTCGCGATGGAACGTCAAGATTGGTGTCGGACTTCGTATGCTCCCGAATTAATATAGATGAAGAAAATAATATAGTACGAAGGACCGAAAAGAAATAATTAATACCAAGAGTTTACGGTAATTAGTGGACTGTGGAAAAAAAGAAAAAGACACACATCATAGGTAAAATGAAAACATTTAAATCTATTTTATGTTGTTTTTGTATTGTTTTGTTTTTTAAATATTAAATGCATAGTTTTGACATGTAAATTGACACAAAATGTAGTAGGTAATTATTATTTCAAAATTATACCAAGGCATTTTGACAATGAAACAAGTTATAGGAGCAGCATGACATTTTTTTTTACAACACCCCCCCATTTAAAATTTCGGGGCACGCTACTGCATAGAAGTACCAAGTACGGGCAACGGTTAGTCGTCGTCGTTGCATCGGAGGAGACCAATTCGACCAGTATTCCGTGGCACCAACCGTTAGATAGCCATAGAGATCTTGTACCTTGCCTGAAGCCCGAACAATATTAAATAATTATTAATGTATATATTATGTAGGTATAAAATTATTATTATCCTCGTCTTTCTTAAATAAATATTTAATTTTGAAACGAAAACTTTTTTGTGTTTTGATAATATCTGTATATACTTGTAAATCTAATATTTTTATATGGACAATAATATACCGGCATTCATGTAGCAGGTGATCTACTGCAGTAGAATGATCTGCGAATTTAGGACAAGTGATCTACGTACAAATAAAAAAAAAAAAATTTTTTTAATAGTATAAAACACATAATATTTTTTATTACGAGTACGTCATAATATTATAAAATTCGTCAAATATAAAAAAATAAAAAATAATACAAATTTAATTACACAAATATAAAATATATATATGAAAAAATAATATAAATTATATAAGTGCAGTACAAATAATATTTAAATGAAATAATGTAAGTTATTTTGTTAAAAAATATACATATATTACATATATGCTATATAAAAATTTTCATATTGTTACATAGCACGTTATTCCCGCCGACCCTTCAATTGTAGATCACCAACTACACCTAAAACGAAGTAATAGATCACCTGTTACACGAATGCCAATATACCTACCTATAACTAAAATATTTATATAAATCTACGTGTTCAAAAAGTATTATATTATTCGAAACTGCGAATGAATATTAAATTTAAATAAAACAAAGAAAAATAAATAATTACGAAAAATAATATAATATATATTATACGTGTATCTAACGATTCTAACGTGATTACAGGGAGAAAAAATAATCCTGGCTAGAAAATGCGCTATAATAGTTGTTTCATAATTATTATAATGCTGGCTGCAAAAATCTTGTTTACAAACAAACAATGTGTGGCGAGACGATGTTTATCGAGTTTTGTCGTCAATCCTCTCTCAACATTCATAGAAGAAGGACTAACAAAATTATTGTCGTTCGGGAAATTTAAAATTTAAATTAAATTTAAAATTTACCGTGCCAACATCAAACAAAGATGGACAATACGTTTACAACATCATTGATAGTACGTATATATAACGTGTGTATATAAATAGCGTTTGTATTAAAAAAAAAAAAAAAAAAAAACTAAAAAATTATTATTAATCGAACGTGTATTTTATATTATTATTATTATTATTATTACTATTATTTTATTTTATATTGTAGTCGTCACTAACTAATGGCCGACGTGCAAAACAACCAAATTCCGGCTTGAACCGTGTGGACCCATTGAAGTGAGTTTCGACTAAATTCTAATATACATATCATAATAAATAATATTCGTTTATTTTTTTCAATCCCCGTCAACTCTGCCGTGTTATATATTCTAACGAAATAATTTTGTCCAAATTTACACATTTTATATTTTATAATTATGACTTTATGAGACGGTGGCGATTTTTTTTTTATCGTTTTACACGAAATTTTCCTTCGAGTTCTCAACTATCTATCTAGTCTTGTACGAAAAACAATTTATTTTTTTTCCGTTAATGATTTACAAAAATATTAATATACGAAATAATATTATATTATATGTGTGGCTTTAGTTGAGCGATCCATTTACTCGATTATTAGTCGTAACGATATACCTATAATGAATTTAATAATTAAATAATTTTTATTATATTTTTAATATTGATGATATTTTTATTGTCCGTTTTAACAAAGTTTTATATTTTTGTTCGGCGTACCGGATGATATACGACGAAAAAAATGAAAAAAAAAATCGTCTTTATGCGGTCGAATATAGATTTTTTCGATTCGTTAGGTATTATTTTTTAATCACAAAAATTAACAAAACGAATTCAGTCATATAATTTGTAATATATCGCATACATTATACCAATAATACGACATTTAATAACAATATATTATATTATAATAATGAAAATATTTAATAATAGGTAATTATTATAATATAATAATTTTTTTTTTTTTTTTAAACGAGTATATTATTGTGATTGTGAATGGCCAAAAAATACGAGTATAATAAGTATCTGCCCTGTAGGACTGTAGGGAGTGAGCCTTTAAATCCACCAGAAATGAATAAATACTAGTACATTATAACCATTTTTTTGTTCGTTTCTATTTCTAGATGCGAACATCATCAAAACACAATAAAACTGAAGTTTTTCACCATTTTAAAGAAATGCGCCTCGTGCAATAATCGAGGCAAATTTTCTAAAATGGTGAAGTGTAAAGGTATGGATTTAACATTAAATATTATATTATAAATTTTAAAAATATACGATAAATAAAATACGTTTGTTTTCAAACGCGCAGATTGTGCCGCATTTTTACACAGAAAGTGTCTTGGCGAACGTGGTTTAGTAGTAAGTACCGAAATTCAAAATTAATATTTATAGAATAAAATATATACATATAATAATAATACGTTAAAAATTGAATAAAACATAAAAGAAATAAATAAAAAAAATTAATCCGACGTTCTTAGAATTAATTATGATACCATCGAAAATTATATTTCGGTCATTTTTATTTTTCGAAAAGTTTTGTCGTTAGAAAAATCGCAAAACCTTAAATTTCAGTTATATTTTATATTTGTTTACAATATAATAAGCGACGCATTTCCATAGTAACGGCAATAACATAATATCATGTAGTCAATGCAAATAATACTATTTTCCGATGTAAATAATATATTCTAAATAAATGTTGTCTACAAGTCTTATATACCATACATACCAAAATCAAAATTTGGCAAAATATGCCAATTCAGTAAAATTAGTATAGGAGGTATAATATATTGTAATTATTGTGGCCCATAAAGACAGTTATAATATAATATTATTCCTATATTATTATAAACAAATGTAGTTTACGCAAATAATTTATTATAGTTCTTTTATTGTGATCATCATTGATAATATAATCAGTATTTGTAAGCTGTATACGTACCCCGTGTTGGGCCGCGGTATATACTATTACATAGGTATATAAATGTAACTATAGGCATATACCTAATATTAAATAAATAATAACGGTAAATAAGTTAAAATGTTAGCAGTTAAATTGTATGGAATTATTAATATCATGTATAATATTAATGTATACAATAAATTTAAATATAAAAAAATGAAAATAATAAATTCATGCCATGAATTGGTTGGATACGAAAATGAACACCAGAAAGAATCTGTGCGATATAGTCATTATTAGTTAATATTTAGTATATAAACAATATCTTTTTATAAAAATTATATTCTCAATGACGTACTACAATAGATCACAATTTTAAATGGGAATAGATCGTGCGGCCCAATTTGTCCACATATTGAATAAATATATCCTTAATATAATACCTCTACACATGTACGGCTGTCACATAATATACGATAATAATATAATATAATGTATACATAATTTATAATTTATAAATTGTAATTCATATGTAAAAATATGATATATAAATTATTTACAAATGGGTGTACTTAACTCAATAATAATTAATAATTTGTTTATAACATTTAGACGGTTCACATGTCCATGTGTATCGATAATTTGGGGAAAAATCAAGACTATGAACCTGCCATTGTGGCTGTGTTTAGAGATATTCCACCAAGCATCGCGCTTGGCAATCTTGATAGATCCTATAGTTTTGATAATACGCTATTGCCAGTAAGTACAATAATATAAGAAGTTCGATAATAAATATCTATTTTATAAATTAATATTTAAAAAAATAAAACAACACTATTAATATATCATTTATTTTTCTTCTTCTCTTCCTTCGCCCTTCTATTCAATTATTTGTGGTCGGACCAATATAGAACTTATTATTATATATTTTTATACTTATACTATAACTAACTAAATGCTGATTAATTATTTGTTTAATACATTTAGACGGTTCACTTGGACATGTGTATCAATGATTTGGGGAACAATCAAGACTATGAACCCGCCATTGTGGCTGTGTTTATAGATATTCCGCCAAGCATCGCGCTTGGCAATCTTGATAGTTCCTCTAATTTTGGTAATACGCTATTGCCAGTAAGTACAATAATATAAGAAGTTCGATAATAAATATCTATTTTATAAATTAATATTTAAAAAAATAAAACAACACTTTATTAATATATCATTTATTTTTCTTCTTCTCTTCGTTCGCCCTTCTATTCAATTATTTGTGGTCGGACCAATATAGAACTTATTGTTATTATTATATATTTATATACTTATACTATAACTAACTTAATGCTGATTAATTATTTGTTTATAACATTTAGACAGTTCACTTGGACATGTGTATCGATGATTTAGGGAACAATGAAGACAATGAACCCGCCATTGTGGCTGAGGTTCCATCTACCATCATGGTAGACAAGCTTGAAGATTCCCTTTATTATGGATATCCACAATTGCCAGTAAGTGCAATAATATAAGACGTTGGAAAATAAATATCTATTTCATAAATTAATATTTTAAAAAATAAAACAACACTCAATTAATATAGTACTTATTCTTCTTCTCCTTTCTCCAAACTATTTTGGGTTGGTCTAATATAGGACTTATATAGTTAAATAATTTTCTCTCCAGTTGGTTGCATATAAAATATATACTAACAAATAAGTACATTTAAATAGGAAAGTTGCCAATTATTAAACATTCCACTCTTTTTTTTATAATTTTTTTTAAAAATGTATTACAACTATAATACAGGTGTATTACATCTGATAAAATGTAATAAATAAATAAATTATTAAGTATGTATAAATGCTGTTATACATTTATACATATAAATGATTTCAAAACATATATAATAAGATTTGATTGACATCTTATACCTGTTATAAGTTAGTTTTCTTTGTATACCTATATTTGTATATTCAAATTAAGTTATTTGTAAATATAGCATTAAATTTTAATTCAAAATATTTCCGTGCCATATATTTTATTATTATATATTTATATTTTTACATATACATAATTGTGCATAAATTACAATGATTTATACCTACCTATTTTATTATAGTTTTATTTTTTTTAAATATTGCTGATGAAGTAAAATATAATATTACCTATAATAATGAAAAGTTTTTTTTCTTATATTAATCGTCGACAACTGTGCTGTGTTATAATAAGCAATTAATAATTGTTCAATTAAATCTTATGAATTTCAGGAGAAATCGCCCATATCTATTTTAAACGAAATGTCAATTAACGAAAAAGTGGTAGTTAATTATACAGTCGTGCGAAGGATCCAACCGTTTAAAGTTTTTGCCGAATTCGGCAATATGGCGTTCAGTATGTTTTATATTATATTATACTCGATATTATATTATATTATCAATCGATCGATCGTTATATATAAATTTATTTAAACTTTCTATTTATATTAATATCACAGTTAACCAAAACTTAAGCATTTAACTCGGGATAATATAAAATATTATGTTGATTAATATACCTACATATAAATTATACTTCGAAAATAATATAATATTTTATAATATGATGGATAATTCATTTTTATTTGTTTGAAATGGCCTTTATATTGTTATAATTATTATACACTTGGAACTAATATAAAATTGTAATATTTGTAGAATACGGTGAAGGCTTGACGGTGAAGTCGGCAAAGAAAGATGCTGCTGAGCGATTACTAGTTAGGATAACCAACATGCGCCGATATCCTGGCACGATAGAGCGCGGACCTCGTACGGAAACCACCATGTAACTATTATGTTATAATTTATAATGATATATTATCTATTAAAATATAAAATAATATTATATAATACATGTCAATTGAAAAATACTCGGGCTATTAACGTAATTTTTATTATTGTCCAGTGAAGACCACCGCCTGCCCAGTCCTGTGAGTACACTCCAGGAAATATGTCAAAACAATGGTTGGCCGTTCCCGGTTTATACGAACCAGTCGGGACGGATAGATTGTTTGAATCCTATGTTTAAAATCCAATGTGTTATTGCCGGGGGTCGGTGGTCAATTGGTAAGAAAGATATTAATATTATCAAATTTAAATCCTATATGATATTTACAAAACAACAAAATGAATGCGAAATTTAATTAAATATGCATATTATTATTATTATCCCGAACAGGTCGAGGAACCACGCAGAAAAATGCAAAAAGTGATGCTGCACAAAGAATTTTAAATAGACATTTTTATAACACGAATCAATAATTGTATATTTTCCATTTTCTTTCATGTTATATTTTTTTTGTTGTAATGTTTATTTATATATATTTTACACATCGATCGATCTTAAATGCTATTTATGATATATTCATTATGAATAGTACCTATTTATTTATTTTTTTTATTGACATTTTTTAAACATAAGGATTAAGAATACAAAAACATTATTAAAAAAAATTTATTACATTGTTATTTTTATTACTTCGAAACCTAATATTCACATATTATATGCAATTTATCATTTTTTTGGATAGCTTTTACCTAAAGTTCTTGCTTAATGCATACACGTTTTAGCGTTAAACTTATGAATTTATGTGCAAGGCCCTTATAGTAAATATAAATAGATAAATAATTATAATGCTTAAAGCTCATTAATGTATAAAATAATAGTTTTCTGCATAGAGTTCAGCTCCAGAGACTGTGATGTTATTGTTAGTTTTCTGAAAACTAAACTGGAAATTTTATGCTGACAATACGCACATAATTATAAATTATAACAATAACGTACCGTAAAATAGCCGTTTGTAAATAATTGTCTATAAACTTCAATTAAATATTTACCTATATTGTGCATTGTGCGTATTTTATATTATTATTATTATTATTATTATTATTATTATTATTATTATTATTAACAACGCTTGACTTAAGAATTATCTCTTGTACATAATAAATGCGTCGGCGGCAAAGTGTAACTCATTTATTCCACAAACACCTGGAACATGATTATGCAAATGCACCAGCTCCCGTGCAGCGCCAAGTTATTAACGATTGTTCTATAATGACGTACGGCTATATAATGTTACGTCCGGAAACCTTTTTTTAAATTTCAAATATATGCGTATGATATACCTACTTATACCGTATTTTATATTATAATATTACCGTGGTATCGGTATGTAATACACGGCGTGCCCTCGAACTATATAATAACAATAATAATATTATTTATAAGACCGCGCAAGTCGAATAATATTATAATAATAATATAATGTGACCTTTCCGTGGTGATCGCTGCAAAGGGTCAGAACCAGATACGATTATAATATTGTAATATATAAAAAAAAATAAAAAAAAATAAATGTAATAATATCATATAAAAAAACGAAGCGTAATATTTTTATATTTTGTACCAACGTATTTCTATTGTTTCGGCCATTATTTACACATTGCCTGCCGTTGTTATTTTATAATTCGATTTTCCGTCGATTTTTCTCGCGATGTCAACACAACGTTGATATAAAATATTGTTATCCTATAACACACGAGACACAACGCTGTTATGATATACGCACCGGATCGGAAGCAGAGCGTAATATTATTATATACGCGCGTGCATATTACACGACTGTGTATAAGTGTGTACCTACTTTCCATTTTTAAACGTCCTCAGTTTCGATTATGATATCAATATTACTATAGAGAACAATATTTATTATTATTTTTCGAATCGAATATATTTTTACAACACACTACACGATAAATCTTCGTTTAAGTCTAAATGACTACAGAAGAATGATTTTTTTTATTTTTTATTTTTTGCTAAAACCGCACAGTTACAACGATATATAATATAAATATGATCTTTTACAATAACATACTGTTATAATGTGTATAACTTTCAAGGGACTTTCACAATTTTTCGAAACAAAATTGACATGTGTTTACATTGTATACAGATAGATAATTTATTGATTCTATCATGGTCTGATGCTACTGCCCGTACTGATTTACCATTTATGTAATCAGTAAAATGATAATACGTCAAATTGCGCAATAACATAATATTATAATCCTTGAATGATTCAATGGAATTCTTCTATTATATATTGACTTATCTTATACTTTTGGATATATAAAATATTGAAAAAAATTTGATTTGTTTTAAATAAATTATATAAAACGTTTATTTTTTTTTAACCATTATGATATTATTGACCTAAAACTAAACCTATGTAAAAAATCAATAAATTATTTTTATGTTAATTACAATTTTTTTGAGAAATTTGTTTAAATCATTATTTGCAACCAAATGGTTTTGATGTTCGACCTTTTTACCTATATGGGATTACGTTATATTTTATATCAATATATAATTAAATGTTGACTAAAGGAAAGTTAATAATAAATAATTCATAATTATAATTTTATAGTTTATAAATAAATTGTATTAGGTAATTTATTTGTTATTTATAAGTAAAAAATAATTGTTTTCAAAAAGAAAATGAAGTGTACTTAGATATTTTAAATTTTGTTTAATGTTGAATAACGTCATACACAGTAATCGGCTCTCTAGACATAATTTAATAATATTTATCGTTCCATATTTTGGTACTTACCTATATTCAGATAATATTAATTAGTTATCTAAAGTGTTTTAACGAAATAGTTTCTATAGGGTTAAAATCCTGTCAAAACTGACATATAAATGGAACAAACAGAAACAGCTGAATATAATGTTATAGTTAAACAATATTTTTCTGCATTGAATTCGTGTAGTATTTACCTATTTTAGATCAATTACACAAAATTATACTAGCATAAAGTAATATATCTTGTTAGAATCAAAATTATCATAATTCTCCAGAATTTCCATCCAGGCGCAGATTCAGGGGAGAGCTATTGGTGCTCAAGCACCCCCTGTCGTTTGACCACCAATAAAATTTATTTATTTATTAAAATAATTTTTTGATTTTTTTTTTTTCATAATTATTATTGTAATGTTAATTAAAAGTAATATAGTAATATTTATTAAAAATGCTAATGCTGAAAAACATTTTATACATAAATTTAAAAAAAATCAGACCATTATATCGGGTCGAAGAGGTGTTTTGATAAATAAAAAAACAAAAGGTACTTCATTGTAAAACCAATAAAATAAAATAAATAAAAAATAATTAATGATAAACCATTGCATTTGAAAAAATGAGTGTGAGCGAAGTTCAGTCACATAATGTAGGTATTGATTAAAATTTTGACATTTTTTATTAAATATTTAAAACAAAAAATTTTGTCACACATATAGGGACCATATTATAAATACACTTATAGTACATAAATGAACACCCTATAAAAATTTCAATTCTCAAAGTTCAAAATCCCTTGTCATCGCCAATATCAAAAAAATGTTTGTCAATTTTATTTAATAACATTATTGTAAAATATTGAAATATAATAGGAAGAATCCATATAAAGACTTTAAATATTAATTATAATGAAATTTCAAATTAAAAAATAAATTGAGTCTTGATATTTTCCTAATATTCAAAAATTTTACAATTTTTTTGGTTTTTCTATTAATTTTTATTGTAAAAGTATTGAGAAATAATAAGAAGAACATTCGTATGGATTCTAAGACTTTCATTTAAACTAAAAATATCAACTTTAAACAGCTATTAATAAAACTTGAGACTAGGGATTTTTCTAATATATTAATATGATGTTAAGTTATATTGTATATTATACTTCAGCAAAATTTTCAAACCTTATGTTAAAAAATACCAATTTTATCAAACATTAAATATAAAAAAAAAAAAAAAATGAGAAGAAATTCAGAGTCCTATAGTTTGTAGAAAAATTAACGTAGCAGTTCCAAAATTTTACCACATATATATAGTAGTTATATGAACGCATTTTTTCGTGTAGTAAATGTGTCTTCATACTTAAAAACAAAAAGAGACACACATCATTCTATAACCAATACATTCTTTGCTTCGCTCAGAATCTAAAATAATAATAATTTAATTAAAATAAATAATTCTCACTATCTGATTGTGTTATACAGAATATATTTTCGTAATATAGGAAATAACAATCAATTATACATTACAATGAAAAATAAATCTAATACGATTATTATATCGTATTTCATTAGAAATAAATAGATGTGATACAAAATATTGTATATAATATAAAGTGTATGATATAAAAACATAAATATATAATGTTAAAGTTTTTTTTATAAGATGTGAATTATTATAATAAAGGGTATCCGAGATCTATATATTTCTAAATAGATCTGGGATATCATTTATTTTACACAAAAATAATGAAAAATGGCAATTATTGAAAACAATTAAAAAATTAAAAATATACGTGAATTAAACAATAGCGTAATAAATAATAGAAATTGATGAAAATAAATTAAAGGAGATTGAAACATAGGTAATGTTATACAATAATCATAATGTTGTCGTTATTTTTATTTTTTTTGTAATGATTGAAATCATCTCTTCCTTCATTGATATCTGAATTAATATCATCGTTCTCTGACTTTCTCTTCTTAGACTTTTGTGGTACTGTCGGTTACAAGAAATTATATTTTATTATTTTGTTATTATTATTATTATTTTTTTTTAAATACTATTTACAGTCGTATATAATTTATCGTAATAACAATAATCAATATTTATCGACTGTATGTTATAGGTGCGATATATTATAGTAATTAAAAAGAATTTAATTTAATTTTTACGAAGAATAATTATTATTAATTAATATACCTAATTATAATTATGCTCTGTATTAGTCGTAAATTTGTCTTAAATCGTAATAATAAACTAGTAAATATTCTTTGACACTTAGGATAAACTCCAAAAATTAAATAATATAATATTAATATATATAAATATACAGGTATATATTTACCTGTAATAGTGTTTATATCATTTTCTTCTGTTACAATTATAATTTGTTTGATTTTTTTCTTTAATGCTTCATGTAATGTTATATTTTTATACGTAGGCTGTAAGGTAAATAGATATTTTTTTTAAAATTTATATGGATTTATAAAAAAACAAATCCGTAATATATTAAAAAGAAACTTTACGTTTACATAAATGATAGATATTTAATTTTAATTTATTAATTGTACGAAATCGTTGACATAATAAATTGTATATTTTCTATTATTAAAACTATCGTATTATTAGTATTTCTTAAGAGTAAATAAATTTGTTATACTATTTATATAAACTAGATAAAATTTAATATCTATTATTATACTTTAATAAAATAATAACTCACCTTTATTTTTCTTTGGCATGTACCTTTCTCTGGTTCTGATACCTTACGTCTTTTACACGGATTAGTCGGACTAATCGGAGTAGTCGGAGGAGTAGGAGTAGACGGAGGAGAAGGAGTAGTCGGAGTATCATACAAACTTAACTTTTCAAACATGGCACATAACTATGACAAAAATAAAATCATTTTAATATCATAGTATAAATTAGTGTTTTAATACGTTTTTAATGTAACTTAAGTTTTTTTTTTTTACACAAGATAGTACAAAAATTTTGTTTAATTTGGTAGGTAGTTATATAAAATAATGAGTTTTAATTTTTTATACATACCACAGTAATGCTCGTATTTGTTACCCTGGGTTTGTATTGTTCTATATACAATAGAAAAGGTTAGGTTGAGACAAATTAAAACTAAAGATATTTATAAATTATTTAAATTAAATTAAATTAATAATAATATTTGATTGTTATTCATTTTTAATTATTTAAATTTATGTTCTTAAATATTTTTTTCCATTTACAATTTTATAAAATTACATAAGGATAAAGATTTTATTGATTTATAACTATATAGGTACGAATTAATTAATATATAATTATACGATGTCTGTTTATAAACCTATACTAATTACCTATAAACAATAATTTATTTATAGGTACTTAGAAATATTTTGTATAATTTATATTTTTATAATATTACTTGTATAATAATTGTAATACATTGTCTTTTCTTTGTTCATTTTGAAATTTTATTTTAATTTAATATTATAATTGTTATTACGTTAATATAATTAAATCATAAATAGACAGAAATTATTAAATCGAATGTTATTAAACGATTGAAGTCAAAAGTCAATAAACATTGATTTTGTTTGTTTTATTTTTGTGGTAACTAAGTTATATTAGCCAGATAGAGGTTAGTATTATAAATTGTTTACATTGAATTTTTTTATTAACTTTTAAACATGTTAATATAATTTTCATCATAAACATGATTGATAATATAAAAAAATATGTTTAGAAGAGACAAAATGAACGCCGCAAAATATCGATAATTTTGATAAATAATTTAAATATTATTAAAAAAAAAAATTTTTGATTTAGAAGAGACATGATTATACAAGACCGAGATAAATAATAAACTCTCAATTGAATAAAATTTAAATAGAAAAAAGACATGATACTCCTGCCGCATAGGATACAGGTGTACGAATCATAGCATTTAATTTTAATTAGAATTTGAATGCAAAAAAGATTCTGAGCGAAGTTCAGTCAGATTATAATTGTCGTTTGAACTTAAAACAGCTATAAAAAAAATTTGTGACTAGAAATTATTCAAATATTTTGATATTATGTTAAGCCATATTTAAGTATACTTCAGTAAAATTTTCAGACCTTAATCATTAAAATTGCCAATTTTATCAAACATTATATATGTAAAAATGATAATTTTACGAAATATTCAAAGTCCTATATTTTATTGAAAAAATTCCCCCAACGAATCCAAAATTTCTCCACATATATAAAGTAGCTATGGAACACCCAAAAATTTTTTTAAGTATCTATCTTCAAAATTGCCTGAGTTATCGTGAAATATTGAAATCAAATTTGTCGAAATTTCATTTTTCGTAAAAAATGCCGTTTTTTAGTCATTTTTTCGTCGTTTTTTCTACCGCTTAGGGTCAATTTTGAGAAATTCGAAAAATGACCTAAATAAAGTACCAACTATACATCCACTTTCCAATCGGAAACATATGCTATTCGTGAAAATCTGAGCATTATTTCGGGTAGTAAATGTGTCTATAGAATAATAAAAAAAAAAAAAATAAATAAATCGCACATCATTGTTAAACCAATACATTCTTCGCTTCGCTCAGAATCTAAAAATGATAAAGTATATCTCTACTAATAATTTTTTTTACCTTAACACCCCCTGTCAAAATTTTCTGGATCTGCGCCTGTTTTCACCATAACGTATCATATATCACATGTTATTTAAAACTTTAGAATATTATAAGATTTATAATTGCATAACTTAAAATCGACATTGTATTTAAAAAAAACAAATAGCATATTAATAATATTAATATATATGTACCTATATTGTACTCGTATATATTAATGTCTATAATATACTTGCAGAAATACAGAGTTAAAATAATACAATTTTACATAAACCTGAAATTAAATATTGTAGATATAAATGTGAACAATTATATTTGCATGAAATTAAAAATATAACGTTTATATAAACACGTAAATCATATAAAATTATGAAAATAGGTAGGTACGTGGAATGCACTTTTATTTTATTATAAAATTGGTATCTTTGGATTTGTTTTTATGTTTCCCGGTAAATGTTATCCTGCTCGTATAAATCCTCGTGCGCATATTATAATATTATACATTATTGTAACGTCGTTGTAACACAACAAGAGAGAAACTCGAATACTAATAATATGTAATGTTTTTAACGTGCCAAAGTGTAATCAGACTATCCCATATCCAGTGCAAATAAATCGAAATGGCCGCATGGGTGGCGGTATCGCGTGTGTTTGTGAATGAAATACATATTATTATTATTATTATTATATTATTGGACGTATTTATATTTATTATTTTATTATTTTATTTTTCGCGTTGTTTATTCCACGTAGGTGTTACGTATACGTTAATAAGTCATCCGCGCGCGAATGTCCGTAAACATGTCACGAGTACGGCATGCTGGAGCGGATAAAATACCAAGTGATAACAAAACTAAGAAATACAATACATAAATGCCCTGCATTATACGTATAATATAATAATATCAGAGTAAAACTTTGAATACATAATATCACACATGACACATTATACGTTTGGATAGCTGGATAGGTTTTTAAATCAAAGAGTGGGGGACATTTTATTTGTAAGTATGTTCATAAAAAATAAATACCTAGGTATAAATTTTAACATGTTACCATAGAGTTAAATCTCTTTACAGTTTACACAAAATCTGTAAAATAAAATTCGAATTTTTTTTGTTAGGTATTACGTATAACAAGTTACTTTTTTCCTAAATAAACTTTAAAATTATGTTTAAATGCCGTATATACAATATTAATGTTTACATAAATAAGAATAGATATACTGTACCTATACCTATATCAAAATATTCTATAGTTCTTTTAGACATTCATAACGAGAGGTCGGTTTTTTTTTTAAAAAAAACTATACTTAAACGTACTAATTTTTATATTTGTTATAATATAAAATATTTTTAAAATGTTCATTAGATATATATAATAAATAATGTATTATATAATTTTATAAATATAAATATGTATTATATTATATAATTTGAGTATGCCAACTTGATAAAATAATATATTCTAATACATATGTGTATATATATTATTATTATTATTATTATTATTATTATTATTATTATTATTATTACAGGTAATATTATATAGTTTATTAACATTTTTTAAATCGACTATAATTGCATTATAATTCGTAATCATCTATTTCCATAGACGATAATAATATCGTTATTTAAATAATTTGATTATAAAACAATATTATGTAAATACTATGTAATATCGTATATTATTATACACTCACTTCGGGAATAGTCGCTTATGTTATTATTCTGATAGTAGTTGTTAATTCAATCAAAAGCTGTGTGTGACCATGACAGTTCGACATTGTGCATGGACCTAATTACAATAATACATGGCGCGTACAAATACGTATATCAGACGACAACGATTTCGTATCCTGGCTTGTACTTAACTCGAAATTATCGTTACATTTTTAGTCTACATTTACTAGTATGTTATTCGCCATCGCGCTTCGGGTCAATAGTTGACGTTTCCGTAACATCTGTGACTGTATTATGTACACGGGTGTACGAGAACCGACGAAAGGGTTAACATGTACCCACGCATGTAAGACATTAACATTAATTTATTATTATTATTGTTTTTTTTTTTTTTTTTTTTTTGAAGTATAATGTATAGGAAATGACAACCGCGTTAACCTTGCGTCGCCGACCGATATAAATTATGATAATCTTCTGGAAACCGGAACTGAACAGCAAACATAATTCTAATAATAATAGTAATAATAATAATAATAATAATACAATAATAAAAGTAGATATTTGTATTACGATATATTTTTCTACACTTTATGACGACGCAAACATATTTTACCCTGGTGAGTCGCCATGTATAGCCATGTATGCCTGGTGAGTATACCCTTTTACATTTTATCCTGTCGGTAAATATTACGCATCTGCTTTTTTTTAAAAAAAAAAAAAATAATAATTAACAATTTTATTTATTGATAATAGTACACAATGTGGCGTTAATATTTCATTCGTTATACACGCGGACAATAATTCTCTTATTTCAACTTATTTATTATAGATGAATGTGCTTTTGGAATATGCGATAATTGAAATTAAAGTCAAAGTTGATAGTCTTTATTATTGCTTTTTATACAGTTAGAAAGTAATGTTATTGATAAAGATTAATAGATATATATAATATATTTATTATTAATGTAATATTACGTAGTAAAAAAAGAACGGAAAATAATTATGTTATAATATATTTTAATAATATAATAATATATTAATAAAATATTGCATTTCCAAAATAATTTTACAAATAAAATATTTTTTATTTACAAAATTAGTAAATTAATTGTATACATTAATAAAACTTCATTGAAAAAGCGATAGATAAGTTTTTAAAATATTTAAACTTCTGCAATCGTACCTATATCATAGGGTTTTTGATTAACTGTAGTTGGTAAAACGATATTATATTTTACGATACAAAAAATGATATTATAAAAAACACTCAAATGCACAAATGAAACATGATTAGCTGCGGATCGATATAGTATATAAGAAGTTTTGAAACTATTATATTTTGATATAAAATTATATATTTATAATTTAAATTACTTCTTTGTTTTATTAAAATAATTTATTATTGAAATCATATTATATTATATTGAAAAAAAATATTTAATATTATTGAAATATCATGATATAAATATAAATATTTGCATTTTCACTTTAATAATTAATTTTTCAAATTATAATTTTTATTAAAACGTATTTATAAAATCACTCTGTATATAATGCAATACTGTGGTATAATATAATTTCAATAAAATTCGAGTGGCGCTTGTAGGACACATTATAACGAGAGATAAAATGTTTGGATGGGTCAATGTCTCAATGAAAATCGATTCCCAATCTTGGAACTTATAGATACTACTTACCTATAATAATATATAACATTATTAAGGCGCAGCTATAAAGTGAGGGCTAGATGGCAGGGCGATAGAAGTATTCTGTTAGAAAATATGTCAATATATTCCCACGTGGTTTTCACAAAGTTCGAGCGTAAAGTGTATATGCGCCACTTGTGGGTTTGTAATATAAAATACGGAGTGTTCTAATTATTATCATCATCGACGTGGCGTGTACAGATTCATGAACGTTCAATAGTAGCAGATGCAGATGTTAGCTGTCTAATTTGATCATTTCGAAAATAAATTTTATATAAACTACTATAATTTTCCTCGATAGATCTTTAAATTATATAAACATTAATCTCTAATCAAAATATGGAGGACGCTTTTACATAAACTTACTATATTTTCATAAATCATTATATCAATATTAAATAAAATAATATATCATCGCATATATCATGATTACAGATGTATATATAATATAAATAGATTCAATTTGATGGTTTATGGTTTGGTCTATGGTTTATGTCTTGTTGGTTAACCTAACCTAATCTTGTTGGTATTTTTTATTTTTTTATAAATTGTATTTATAAAATTTATTGATTATACGTCACAACATAATAATATAAAATAATATTTTTTTTCTTTCAAAATTCCTTTTTTCGCTATCAGACACAGTCTAAGTCAATTTTTCTGTAAGTTCAGTTAGCAGTTCATATAGTTAATTATTGGTCTATAATAATACAGTGTTTGATAAGAAGCGAATTCATCGAATATTCTGCAACGATAAACCGCGTAAAATTTCAGCCATTTTCAAGTGATTAATATTGATACTATATTATAAATTTTTATGTTATAATATAATATATATTTTTTCCAGTACATCTCGTTAAAATAATTTAACATCGCGGTTACGTTAAAGTGTAATATTATTAATAATAAAAATAATAATAATTATAATAAGTCGTTTCGTGGACGTTTTTATGGTTTATTATGCTGTGTAGTAGAGTCGATGATAATATTTTCCGCGAGGAGATTATTTCTGCGGTCAAACGAACTTAAAATTTATTCAAATGGAAATTAAATATAATATATAAATATAGAAAAAATATATTATATGTCTGTGTTGACATTAACAATCGTGAATAAGTCTATATATAAAATATATTATTTTAAAAAAAATATATATTATTGATGACACGTGGAAAAACGAGTTTTTTTTTTATGCTGGAATATAAAATTTATAATACGCTGTAACCTATACGAGATGTGTAATTATTATACATATATAATTTATATATGTATTATATTGCAAAGGATTGTACACTGCTGCATTATAGTCAATCCCAAGATTGATCTTTTCGTCGTTTCGAATTCCATAAAATATTCAATATTTATGCGCGGCATATAAATAATACATTTCTTTCGTATCGAGAAAAGTGTGACGAACCCGCGCCCGATATAATATTATAATCCTTCATGCCTATAATAATTATTATAATATACGGTGGGCATACACGTCTTAATATACATACGGACATTACTCAGGTAGGCAATCAACGTCATCGCCTACTATCGTTGTTTTAAGCCGTCATTTTAACCGTTCCATATTAATACGTGTATAAAAAAAAAAAAAAAAAAAAAACTGACTTCCGGACGATTTTGCATAATATTATTAGGAACCCGAATGCGAACAGAAGTCATTTTAATAATATTATCCTTCGCGCATTTTTTAAAAATTCATCTTTATGAATAATAATTGAATGGTTTGTATACTTGTCAAACGTACACGTAGGTATATATAAAATATTAGTTATAAAGGATATTCACTGGATTTGATTTAATAATCTCGACGAAAATCACCGAAATACCCAAAGCGGTCGTGTCTAGTGGATTAAATTTATTTACTTTGTCTGTTTTAAAATATGAATTTTACCATATTATTAATAGGAAATCTTTCTTTTTCTTCATTATTCATTGTATAGTTATATAAATATTAATGATAATAGTCAATTAGTTAGAACTTTGTTATTTTTTCGAAAAATGTATAATACGAGTATTACATAAGATATTTGTAAAAGGGCTTTTTCCCTGTAGGAGTTCGTCCAAACAATATGACCTAACGTGATTTACTCGTATTCGATAAATTATACGTTTAGACAGAATGAATGTTCAACGGGGTTAAAATCAACAAGAAAAGTGTCGTAGTAATATTTACGTCGAATGTAAAAAACGATGTAATCTGAAACTTCATGAAGGTTGATTCCCCTTATGGTAACTTTATACACAGAATCGTGCATCAAAGTTTGCACGTATGCAAATAAACAACTATCTTATATAGGTACCTCTACACATTATTATGTAAAAATAATTTTAACTTTTGTATATATTTCATTCTTAACGCTATTATTATTATTTTATTTCGATACAAAATTATTTTATTATGTAACATTATCTACAAAATAGAATTCTATTTAATATCTGTTTTATAAATATATAATTTATCTCTATTATTTTTTTTAAAACAATAAATAATATAATATGATACACTAATCAAGGACTCGAAACGTATAGTATGGAATTTATTTTCTTTATTCATACGCATGTAAAACTAAAGGTGAACGTTCAACTATTATATAGTATTATATATCTGTACAAACAATTAAACTTAATATTTTAATGGACAATTCACTATCAAAGTATATACCTATGTATACATAATATTATAATCAATTGAAAAACCTTCAGTTATTTCTATTAAGTCGTTTTAATTTATATTCAACATTGATTTTTTATACCATAACTATATATACCTACGAGATAATACACAAATTCTTCCTATTCATTTGCAACGTAACCGCATAGTAGCAATAACAAGAATATACGTACAATGCAATTATACGTGCAGGTCGCTATTATAAAGTCGTTATTATTATTTGACGTGATTTATTCAAAAACCGTGTACAGTTAATAGATTAATATCTTTTTCTTTTTTTTTGTACGTGTAACATTCCGATGTGTATTAAACTATTAAACAACACAAATAATTATTGTACACGTCGTAATGTACTATAGTGTCACATATATTTTTATAGTGTA
Organism: Tetraneura akinire; assembly: GCA_021307375.1. Taxonomy (NCBI): domain Eukaryota; kingdom Metazoa; phylum Arthropoda; class Insecta; order Hemiptera; family Aphididae; genus Tetraneura; species Tetraneura akinire. The sequence goes on from JAIUCT010000028.1 coordinate 4,290,280, forward strand.
TCGTAATATGTTAGTATTGTATCTATAATCTATACTAAATTGTTGGATCTCTTGTTGGTAGTTGGTTAGTGATCTTGCCAAAGACATATTGTACACACATACGAGCATACGTATATTATATAATATTGCGGGTGTATAATGAAAATCATAAGTTTTTAAACTTTTCAGAATATTACGTTATGATGTTGATTATTTTACAATTTTCGTAATAGGTATAAAACCAAAACGCAAATATACATAAAGTTTAAAAGTATACATAGGTAATATCTACGACATTTAAAAACTATTGCGATCCGTTCTCGTATAATATATATTATATTATATAATAGATAAAACGATATAGGTACGTATTATAATAATTATTTAATCGAAGTTCTTATACATAAATCGATTTTTTTTTAAAAACACTCTTAAGTCGATTTTAGCCAGTTTTTTTTTTTTGTCGTCGCGTTTTCGTTTCGTCAATTACGCATAAATTTATAATATACATACATATATATTTTATTTTATTTTTATGTACGTTGTACGTAATATTATTTTAACAACGCGTTATATTGTATTAGAATACCTACTAGTATTATTTCATTATTGTTTTGCGTCTGTTCGTCTGTCTCATGATCGTTAATAATATTAGAATGCGAAAGTATAACGCGCGACTGTAAATTGTAATAATAATATTATATTATACAGCCAATACTATGGGAAAACTATGTGCATCGCATTGTCTCGATACGGAACGAATCTATTGTTGCAAGTATGGATGGGTGATGTAGGTATATCGTATATATATATAATTATATATTATGTAGACTATATAATAGACTCGCGTGACCTATTAGCTCGATGCCGCGAGACAAAAGACAATTAACGAGGCTCATTGTCATTAATAATGCGATAACGATGATAATATTTTTATAAGTTAGGAGCCAAAGAAATGTGCCTAATTATTATTATATCGTGTACGAGGCGAGAAAAATCGAAGAAATTTAAAAAAAAAAACAGGACAGAGATGTTACAGAGTGCAGACCACAGACACACATATAAAGTATACTACGGTAGACCAGGAATGTTATTGAAGCCAACATGACTCTACAAACCTGCGGTTTTACCAAAGACAATATAATTATAATATTTAACTATAATATTTGACCAAGTGAAAATAGATTTCACTGTGATAAAGTTTATCATATTTTAGTGGTCTAACGTCTATAATAATTCTATATATTATGATTTTCGATAATACATACAAATCAAATATTTTTTCTGTCATAAAAAACCGCAGATTTTTCATCTTTCACGTGCACAAGCGTTGAGGACTTCGTGTAGTCGCATGTAAAACAGTTATCTACTATATAGATCATAAGTTTGCAGTGCAGACGGACGAGGTCCAGATCAATAAAAAAAAAAACCCCGAGAAAAATCACGTCTGGTCGTCTTCAAAACTCACACGACCGCGCTCGCCGTTTGTCTTGTCAGCATTGTAACAGCAGCAGCAACAGCAGCAGTAGCAGCAGCAGCAGTAGCAGCAGCAGCAGCTGTTTCGCCGTACGATAATAATAACGATAATACACGGGGCAGCAGTCGTTTACGTGATCGAATTGAGACATTTTGAGACCGATAAGGACCTGGCCTAGCCCGTTTTGGTAGTGCCGCGCGCGTATATTATTTATACGTACATCGTAAATTATTATCGGCGTGTGATCCAGATTGAGACATTTTCGTCGTGATTTAGACGTACATGGTCAGTGCAGAAACCGCACGGACGGGCTCTTTAGCGACTACCGCGGACGTATATCAGTTGGTTAAACGACGATGGCCGCGTCATTTTTTTTTTTTGCTATTCCCTCTCGTCTCTCTATATTTCTTTCGAAAAAATGACGACCCTCCAACGAATGTCGAGTCTTTATATACATCCGCCGTCGGTCGTACCCGTAATATAATAATAATAATAATAATAATAATAATAATAATAATAATAATAATAATAATAATAATAATAATAATAATAATAATAAT
>JAIUCT010000028.1:4309784-4365803 GCA_021307375.1 Tetraneura akinire
TATTATTATTATTATTATTATTATTATTATTATTATTATTATTATTATTATTATTATTATTATTATTATACGACAGCCAGCTTCTTGGCTACTATTGCTATTATGTTATATTATTATTTTATATATAATAAACGTATATTATTATATTATTATATTCGTACGCCGCGTGCTTTGGTACGATCGTCACGTCGTACCGACGTATATTATAATATTATATTGTGTGTGGGAATTCAGTCGTATATTCGTATTAAGACGGCCATCGGTATTATAATATAATATAGAAGAGGAAACGCGATTTTTCCCTCAATTAAAAGTCCAACGATTGTTTGGTGCAAACATATTCCGGTATATTTTTTTAATTCGGCCGCGGCGGAGGATACGAAAATTTTATATAGGCAATTATTGTACGTAATAATAGTATAATACTCGTATATATAAACATAAACGAGAAAACCGAATTTAAATTTCTGCGTGGTTAATTATATTATGTTTAAGTTGAAATCATAATAGTATACTTATATAATATATTAATAACTAGACAATAGATTTTTAATAATTAATAAATTTAATATTACGAGTATATTAAATACGATTAATCGATAAAAAAAAAAAAAATTAACCATACTATTTAAAGATAGTTTTATTTATATTTTTTATAATTTATTGTAAAGTTTTTGTAAAAAAAAAAAAAAACCTATAGGACTGTAATTTTGTTTTATTAACGTTTACGCATGTCATACGCGGAATATAAATGATAAGTCTTTGATACCGAATATTATTTAAATTTTTAATTTGGTAAATATTCATAGAAAAGTATATCCTAGTTCCCTAGAGAATCTTTAGGAAATGACAAAATGTACTCTAATATAAATACCTGTAATAGATGGTTTATATTATGTTATAGTTGTTTTTTTAAATATTATTATTTTAAGAATTATGACAATGTGAAAAACCGGTTTTTTTTTAAATGTTTTGACGTTAGGCATGTTGATATTATTTCTCATATTTTCGTTTTTGATATTTATTCATTTATTTTAATCCTTTACTCAATTCGTTATTCTTGCAGATCACACGTTTTAATAGATGGTATTATTCTCTTAGAAGATGAGTATAAACATTTACCTAAAATTTCTCAGAAAGACATGTTGCGTATATGAAAAGAAAAAAAAATGAAGGTTTGTTTTCACACTTGTAGGTATAATATGTAAACTACACCTGTATAGTATAAAGGATAAGTAAAGTGTGAGCCATTTCTGTTAGAATTAAAAAAAAAAAAATTGTGTAAATGAGCACAGGTTTTTTATTTCAGAACCAAACTCTAGTTAAACTTAATTTTATACATTTCAATAAATGGAAATATAAGAAGAAAGTACGGTACGTAAACGCCACGTGCAAAAAATACGATATTTATGTGTATATAAAGGCCGACGACCTCAGCATCCACGCGCACGGGCGACAATATTTTATTCCACACGTAATACAGTCGATCGACTTTTTTACTATCTAGATTATCAGGAATTCAGGAACACCATTGAATGATCATTTTTCTACATGAATGTCGTAAAATTGACTGATTATTTAAAGACGAATATATAGTTATTTATTTATTATTATTATTGTTTATAGAATATTATATTAATTATATTATAATATTATATTTAATCATCTATCCCATAATTTTATTTTACTTTTCATTCAGGAAAACAATGTAATATATTATAGTTTTGAGAAATACTATCGTGAGTCTAAATTATGATGTATTTCTGTTTCAACTGCTGAATTTTTTATCAATATTTTTTTTTATCTTAGTTATAAAATACCTAGTGAATATTATTGATACTGATTTTTCTGAACGTGAATGAATAGTAAACAGTTTCGGATTAAATATTTTCAATATTAATACTGAAGTGGAATTTTCTGACGTACGAATTTGCGATGACGATATTTAACTTTAATCGTTCATAACTATTAAGTAACCATCCATTCATGTTGGACAGATAAAACGTTCAAGTGACTAAATAAGTCAGAATTATGTGTATTTGAATATTACTACACAACATAATATTTTCAATATTCGTTCACCGGTATGACAGCGACGTATTAAATAATACCGGAAGTTAAAAATAACGTTTGAATGTTCTGTTAACGCGAACAATGAAATATTGGATATAATAATAATTCATCCGCGTTACTATAATAATCTGTTGCGAACAATGAATCGTTGTTTCTCCTCGATGGCGTATAATAATAATAATAATAATTATTATTATTATAAATAAGGACGTGTCAGATAACCACTTAGGCATAATATAATTTTCTACATAAAATCATGTTCAAATTATTGAATACACGAGAAAAAAAACGGTATTATAATAAGAATATAAAATAGATCGAAAAAGGTACAAAATAGACTCTATTATTAAACGAATACGCGTATTTTGTCCTCGTTGTCTTTTCGGCGAAATCTGTCATCACATTGTTATGCTAATGTTTTGCACGCGGTATTACGTGAAACGATGATTATCCTGAAAGTCAGAAATTTATGACGCGGTGTCAAAACGTTTGTGATGTTCCGACCGACGCAGAGAAGCATTTCGTATTATCTATTATATACGCGTGTCTCGTTTTGTCTACCAGAAAACGTTTTTTGACCAAAAAAAATAACGTCGTGGATGAGAAAAAAAAATATCCGGGAAAGTAAGTATGCGTGGAAAAAACCAGAAAAAAAGAAAATATTAAAAATAAATACTATAATAACGAAGAGTACCTAATAAATATATATAGGTATTATGTTTTACATTTTACTGACCGCATCATAAGTATTTGACAGCCAAATGGAATGACTAATAAATATTTATTTTATTTTATAATATTCTGTATAATAAAAATATACACAAAAAAAAATCAAATTACCGTTATTCGTCGAGCGCCATATTATTTCCGGATGTAGTGTTTCCCCGTTTCTTAAAATGGAAGAAAAAACGATTTTCAGTATTTTTTCAAACATTACACGACGAAGATTGATCGTTGTACTCTTTCGCGAATTTCTCTTAATAAATATAATATAAACCTTAAGTATGGTTAGCTCGCCGTGTTACTAACAGTATTTTAAAATTGGAAATCACTTATCAGACACGTATAGCGTCTATCACGTCGAACAGGAGCAAATTTAGGAACATCTATACTTAGATAGTTAGATGATATAGGGAAAGCGGACAATCGAAGATTCCGATTGGAATACCACGTACATGGTCACGTACGAGCGTCGTTGAAAATTAGATATCGCCTGTGTTCTTTCGTAAAAATCAAGGCGAGAAACCTTTTAATTTTAAGTATACTGTATATGTATATTTTTGGAAAAAATAAATTTGATAATGTGATAGGTGTGTTTCTTATGATAATATAATTACTTATTAAGTATACTATAATCAATTTTTGCAAAGATATTGCAAAAAAATATGAAATTGATAAAAAGTTTTTATTTCTTAATACGAGTAAATAGAAAATTACAATAATATAATAATATACATTATTATAATAATGAACATTATAAACAGAATAGTTGTATATACTATTAATATTGCCATTGATATATTTAAAACAAAACATAATTAAATAATGTATAAATTACTATAGGAATAGTTGGAAGTTTTTAGTTGAAGTTTAATTAATAGATAATTTTTTTTTAGATTTTGCTATTTTATCTAGTTAAGTTACCAATTTAAAAATGACTATGAAAAATTTGTAGAAGTATTTTAATTTATTTTTGTTAAGGGGATTCGAATCGTCGATTTTCTTTCTCTGTTTTACACACATAAAATATAGGGATTTAGACGTTTTCTACTTTCAACGTTACGATCGATCTAGTTATGCGATAAGGGATCTGAAAACGGATTGAATTCGTTAGAAAGTCTACTTTAGATAAACTTTCCGACTTTTTTGAAATTTTCTTTTTCTTGTTGTTGAAACAAATTGTATTTAAAATTTTATAAATATTCAATTTTTGAAGAATTTAGGACAAAAAAAAAAATTAAAAAGTGGGGAAGTCGATCTAAGTTAATCTAGTAGATTTTCTAACGAATTCAAATCCGTTTTCAGATTCCTTATCGCATTACTAGATCGATCGTAACGTTGGAAGTAGAAAACGTCTAAATCCCTATCTTTTATGTGTGTTAGACAAAGAAAGAAAATCGACGCTTCGAATCCCCTTAAGGTTTATTTTATTACCTCTATATTCATTATTCATATAAGTGTTCTTCAAATGCTAATCAAAATATTATAAAAATATAATTTTAAAAACTATTTCTTTGTGGAAGTACTTAAATAAAAAATATAAATTAAATTATATTAGATCTACATTGGTTTCTATATTCTATTACAGATTTTAAATGAGAATACTTAATTTTATTTTACTTTACTGATTATAAAATTAACTATTACTATCTTATAGAAATATTTTACAAAATAATTTACTGTACATAATTATATATAAATAATTAAAATATTATAATGGTAATTTTTCAAATTTCCATTAATATTCAAAAGTTTAAGAAAAACTACAAATAATATTGCATTAAACTTGACAATATAATTCATATAATACAATTTTATAAGTATATTAATATGCAATATTATCTCACACCTAGGTAAATGAATAAATATTATATTGTACATTTTTATGGAAATTGTTGTATATTATTTGTTATGTCGATTCTAATTTTATATGTAATATTATCACTTCATCCATTAAAATTATGATGAAAAATGCTAACATATTTTATTTTTACGAAAACAAACATTCGCTTTATATTTTGCTGTCTACTGACATTTTAAAACTACTGTGTTTAATCCTTTCATGCTAGTTTATATTATTTTATAATTTCATATTAATCAGAAAATGATAAAAAAAAAAAAAAAAATAATGTATTCAAATCATATGCAGATTAAAATTTAGTTCACCATAATCTCGTTGTTGATTCACTGCCAACAAGGATGCGATGTTCTGGTCGTAAATATAGTAATCCAACTAAATATCTAATAAGTAATAATATTATCGGAGTAATGATTGTGTGGCATTCGTTTAATTTATTCGGATCGTGCCAAATACCGATTAAAATTAGATTACTTGAAAATCGATTAAAACAAAAATCAAATACAATTTGAATTGTATAGATATTTCGATTATGTTTTAATGGTTTATCGAAATTATCTTTAATAGAAAGTATAATATTATTATGTTTTATTTATTGATGTTTTATAATGATAAACATCTACTGTATATAGTAGTCATTGTTGCTCAACATCAGTCCAGTTCGTGGTTAAACACAATATGTATTAGGTATAAGTGTTTGGAATCGTGATCTATACAAGTTACTTCTCTTGGACCTCATTCTATACTTAACCGAAGTGTGTTAAATTAAAACACATTATTTAAATTACGTAATGTAGAAACACAATGATAGAGTATAATACGTATATAAAGTTTTCGAAAACGTTTGTAGTCGTATGGCTGACAATTAGATACTCACCCAGAGGACCCGAGATATATTACCTATTTAATATTTTTTAATATAGGACTATATTATAACACTCTAACCATAAACACTGAGACATTATTGCGTAATAACATACGTCTGCATGTAAAACATAATAATATCATATTATTATTCTTCGTTACTGTTGATGAAGGAAAAACGAAAAATTCTTCGTAGGTACCTACTTACAAATCAGAATGCTTGCTGTGCCGGGAACCTGTTTTTAAATGCTCACAGAACGTATTAATTACCTACAAATAGTATTTTAAATTTCTTAATTTCTTGTTTGAAACAAATCTTCTTCATAATGTAGTAGTTAGAGTATGAATATAATGTAAAAACATACCTATGTTTTTTTTAATATTCAGTTGTTAAAATTTTTAACAGTCGATAATCGTCAATACAATGTATGCGTATGTACTTATTAATAATTAATATCATATTATTTTAAATTATAAAATAAATAAATCGACAACATAAATTTAATTTGTATTAAATAATAAAATAAAATAATATGATCTTGTTAAGGTATAAAATATTTAATATTTTTAATTTCCTTTCAATTATATGCACTATTTATTCAAAAATATTTTAGAAGTATAATAATATTCATATTATTATATTTTTTACTTTAATTATTAATTTTTGTTCACTCTTATAAATATAATATATAAAAAAATGTATCCAATGCTTTTACATGCATAGTTGATAATATATACGAGTAAATTTCATAATAATTAGGTACTTATATACTATTTGTTACTTAAAACATATTTATTTCAAAATTTTAAATTTTATACGAATATTTTTTTTTAAATATATTATATTGATAAGAGTGCACGTATCCAAATATAATTAACTAATTAATTTATACCTTTAAAATTTATTTATCCAATAATCTAAATAAACCAAAAATAAATTTATATTCAAAATTATAACTACTTACATTTCTTTTACGAATAAATTACAGATGTTTGTTTCTTTTTTAATCCAATAACGACATTTTGAACTATAACTACGTAATAAGATTATTTTTAATCTATAAATAACACACGCGCATACCCTCATATTATTATAGTCCTATCAGGGACACATTTCATTGGGTTTGACGTTTTGAGTTTAAAACCTACATGCAATTCGGGACGTTTCCGACAGCATAATAATATGATCACTGAAGTTAAGTATTTATCATTTTCTCAATAGAGACATATTAACTTAAACTTGTTTAAAACTCGTTCTTAAACTGTCCATCCAAAACGAAAACAGAATAGAATGAGAAATACACAGTTCATAATAATATGTGTTATACGAATACGAGTATACGGGATATTTGATTTTATGAAACTTTATAAAACAAATTAAAATCTCCCAGTTATTTCACCAATTTCATTAATATCTCCCTTCCCAAGTCCGTTTACTCTATAATGTAATGGTAAATAACGAATATTTTATTCTAAAATAGTTTGTAATTTTATCTGACATAATAATATTTCAAACGTCTTATTGATATTCGGTTAATGGCGTTCAATAACACGATTTTGGAATAATAATATGACAGAAAAAACATTATTTTATAATATATTATTATCCATATAAGAATATAAAAGAAGATTCGACATCGTATTATCGTCAATATTATTAAAGGTAAAAACTATAAATATGATCATTATGTTATTATATAGTTATTTCTGAAAATCTTGGCCATTTGTTGTTGCCTCTCGCGATCTAGGTATATCACGACAATAAACATACCTTTCGATTATGTTATTAATATTATTTAAAACGTAAATTTCTTGTTTTCTGTAAAAAATATCGTAATATTATTATAAAAGCTTACCGCGGTACCACGATAACATAATATAATATTCGTAGTCCCATTATTTTCCATTCCAATGTTCTCAAGTATTTTTTTTCTCGATTTAATATTATATTTAATATTTATCATGTAAAACTAGCTAAAACATCGACGACCAAGTCGGGAGTGTGGCCACGGTGGCGACTCCATTTTATTATAATAATCAGTTGTGCAATGCGAAACGTCATAAAAACGAAGTCTGGACGGCGACGGAATCTTATTTATGCGCGCACAGAGGTTAGTGGACATGTCATTGGATAATGGCGTTTGCCTATATATGTATGTATACTCATATTATATAGATAATTTAATATTATACTTATACGATATTATTGTGCACTCGTTTATAAAGAACTGACACACTCGTCGAAGGAGTATTATATTATGTGCACATTATTTACAGGGTGACCAGTAACTGAATTTTACGGCGATAAAATTGTAGTATAATATTATAAAATCGTTGTAAACTAATCTTTCGTGAAACCTCATTAAGAAGGCATTTTTCGAATAATGCATTTGACTGCCTATCGAATATAATATTATTAAATTTTATTCAATAGAATAACAGGAAATATGTCGATTGTATTGGTAGAATTATATTTCCTCCCTTTAGCAGTTTGTTTAACATAAAATGATTATCCTGTATATGCAGACGGTCGTTGCGATCGAACATAGGCTCCTATACCTATCAGCCCACGCACGTGCGTCCCCCAAGGCACTGACACCTTTACCGCAATATTTATACCGCGTGGCCTATAGTATAACATTTTCCGTCCGATAAATAATATCAACATATTATATCGAATACAATATTCGTACATACGAGTACGTGTTACAGAGTATTCAACGACTTTCCATTTTCCAATGAAAATGTATGTGTAATAAAATATAATAATTTATAGATCCGTGGACTTCAACAGGTGAGTTGAATTGAGATAATAAAATGAGAATAATTAAATAAAAATAAAAATATTATACATTTATTAATATTTTAATCGTCGATAAAAATTGTTTGGATTAGCGTTTTATTTCATTCATATTCATAAATTTAACAAATATTTATAACCAGAAGAAATACATATAGATAGTATATGTATTTTATTTTGTTATCAAATGTAAAATAAAGCGTTTATTTTTGTTATTTATTATAGAATATTATAACTTATAACAATATAATACACAAATATATATAAAAAAAAATTATTAATTTATATCGTTATGCTATACAATATCAATATTATTATTTCGATTATTTCACAGTATACTCTTAAAAAAATATATTATTATCATTTTCTCGCTAAATTACTTGATGCACGCAGCCTCATCGAGTCGTTGAAATATAATTTTATATTATATTTTACTACCAATTTATTTATCCACCGACGCGTATTAGTTTTTATGTGTACGTAATATCGAAGTCGTTAAGTTTTATCTACGTTTCAGTTACATATTGTAATGTTATTTTTATGTACATTTTTAAGTCACGTGAGGACACGGTAGATTGAGCGTTGAAATGTATTCTAAATCGATAGAAAACATAAAATTGGTTATTTTAAAATAGTGTCGTATCGTACAATTGGTATTTTTTTATATACATTTCGGCGTACTTTTGCTCTCGTCTAATGCTCTCGTCTAATGCTCTAATCGATAAGAGTGTACCGCGCAATCGTCAAAATATAATAGTTATAATGTTATATTCAATATACGTAGTTGAGCTTAGATAGGTATTCGCTAATATTAACATAATATTATCATGAAATTAATTAATTAAGTATTTTTAATAATTTATTTTTGTTTTAACTTTACATTTTAAAATTTGATATTTATTAGAATTATAGGTTATACCATATTAGTTTATATATTTAGTTTATTATGTATTATACCAACCCAAGTATGTTTTTTGTCTCGCGGGGATTTCGACCGGCTATACTAGTCTTTATATCTTCATTGAGAAATAATATTATATTACCATCATTTTTAACATTGTTAGGAGAATAATAATAGTACATATATAAAAATTTTATTAATTTCGTAACAATCGAATAATTTATTTAATTACAATTTATTTTTAACTATATAATATATATTAAATTATAATATGTTCCTCGAGCAATACTAGTATATTACTACCATAAACAACTGAGGTAAGGTTCTTTGACGTTTATTATTTTTTTTCTTTTGTTAATATAATATTTTATGTCTCGTCCTCACCTTTTTTTCGTCGTCGAACTTATAAAAATTGTATAATTATAATCTGCTTATAGCCAAAAGGGTTTAAAAATATTCATCTATTTTTTTTATTAGAAAAATAAAATAGTGTTGGAAAGCCCCTTTCGTTTATTATTCAAATTACTTTCTGCGGGTTATAGGTATATTATTTTATGACTATATATATTTATTATAACAAGTAAACGCGTTAAAAATTATATAAGACAAATAATTATAGTGGATATCCTATAATAATATTAGGTAAGATTTTTATTAAATTATTATACGTTCGTAAAATGTGGATATTTAGCTAGTCTTACCGCTATACGTTGGCTGGACTGCAGGTTATTATATTTGTTTTAGATTTACGAATTCACATGCGATAGAATCGACATAATCACAAAATATTATGTGCCAAGGACAATCGAAATATCTCGTTTTTTTTATAATTTATTTTGGAGATATATTTATATGGATCAGTCTTCCACACGTAAACTGATTGTGCAGAGTTGTTCCTGTATGACAATTAGAAATTTACAAAAATTTTAATTCTTTCCCTCTTTTCATAAGAAAACAAAAAATTTTCTATTAGACACTAGAAATTAGAAATGTAGGTATATATTACCGGATTCATAGGAGACATCAACACGGTTGATGTAATTTAAAACCAAAAGTGGTAAACTAGGATTATATTAAACCACCCAGGCATAAAAACGTTTGTCCGGCCGAACGGTTTCGTGTTTTTTTGCATCGGTATTATTCAGCGACTCGGATACAGTCAACATCGATCAACCGTTAATACTAGATGGGAACAACATTGTCATAAGCACGTAGATATATGACAATCAGATGTGCAGCGTCAGGTTCGTAATCTATGCACTGTTGCGTTTGGATTGCGATCATCTGGGTGATGAGGCCGTTCTTCAGGTTCACAATAATACTCGTATATTATATTCCATCATCAGTCGTTATAGTAAACTATTATTGGATCCATTTGGTGTAGTTGTTGGTTTAAATACTACACACTGTATAGAAATACTTAAGTTATATTGAATTAATATTAATTTTAGTTTATACAATTTTATAACATATTATTCTATTCTATTTTAAGTAAAATAAAAAAATTAAAAAGTATTCAAATTCAATACATTAAATTACATACTTATCGTATTTGTTTAAGTTATCTTACTCCCCGTTTATATTTTATTTCTAGTTATAGTAGTTGTACGTTAGATTTTCAACACTTGTATTGGTACTTATTAAATATAATATATAAAAATAATATATTATAATGGTTAATTAAAGGACTCAAGGTTTTTGAATAATAATCCTCAATTATCGGATAATGGTAATAAATAATTGGTATATGAAAAAAAAAATTGTAATAATTATTATGTAATAATTCCTTGTAATATACGAATTAACTCGTGCATAATTTAAAACCACGCGTATTCTATAATTATAATAATTTAAAATATAATTTTGTAATATTACTTCGAGGGTGTAATATTTATAAGAATACAAGTACATTGTATATTATTTATTTATACGAAATCGTCTTAAAATATAATTTAATTTTCTGGCTAAATTATGTGGGTATAATGTAAGTTGTAATGTAAGTGCTGCATATAAATATAATAATTATATACATGTGAATATTCATACAATTTTAATTTTGCATGAAACTGAACTAATAAAGGGGGAAAATAAATGTTATTAAAATCATAAATCGTGTTTTACTAGTTAATTTAGTAAATAATAATAATACATTCACTGAGTATAATAATATACAGGTACAAGCATACATTATATTACATTAATTAACAGATTATAAGTAATTTTCTTGAGAGAAAATTTGTTTTCTCATTAGACAAGGTGAACTATTTACGATGCACTGCAATTATTATCAATTGAAGGATACCTAACATTAATAATAATTAATATTATTAGCACAATATTAAAAACGTTGAAGATAATATAATTATTAGAATATCGTATCTATACAATAAAAAAACATATTATGATTACAGTATTACTTTATATAGGTTAAAAAAAGTATTATTTTGTTTCCCTTTTTAATAATTTATCAATCATATTATGGTATCAATGATTTTATTGATATTTGTTTTTATGCAGGATAGGGATAATTATATAATATTACTTTTTACTTAGTTAAACTCGATAAATTATTTCATAATATTAATCGCGTATATAATGTGAATGTCAAACGAGATTATTATTTACAGGAATATATAAAAAAAACATAGTGCAGATAAGAGCATATTTTACTAATTCAATATACATGCAATTTTATGAGATAAAACCGGCGGACAGCCTGGAGTTAACCACTGTAGGGTGGTCTATTCAACGTTGGTGGGACGAATATGCGAAGAAGATGTAAAATATATAAACTGCACAACGTAGGTAATCGCAATATCGTATGCACTATACACACATATGCATAATATACAATATAGAAAGACGCGAGTAAAATAAATTAACTGATTAAAATCGTTATCCAAATGGTTTATTGCTTATAAGTGTACGTTTTATTGCTATACGCGTACCATATACTCTAATGCGATCCAAACGTATCATTCAACATTGAAATTTATTACGATTATATTATTAGACGTATGTGTATTATAATAATATTATATTCATTGTATACCGTTCACGTACTGTATTATTATTATAATATAGCCGTATGGATTATAATATCTTACTGTAATAATTAATGTTTTAAATAAATCCATATGAATGGACGTTATTCCAATAATCAGCTGAACCGCATAAATACCTAATATTTTTGTGCATTGCAAAATTGAGTTATCAGTATTCAGATTTAATCACCCTAATGATATTATAATGAATACGTAATATTATTCATATTCAAATATAATATGTACAAATTTAAAAACTTTTTAAAGACAATGTTAATATAATTAATAATATATCCGTTTTTTTCTAAGGAATATTTAACAAATAACGTGTCCAATAGAAAATAAGTGAAAAATAAACGACCAATATTCAATTCGATTGAAATATAGAAAACAGTGCGTATATCGTATATCCACTATCCGAATAAAAAACAGATAACACTTTTTTTTTTTATTCTGAATTTTAATCAATTTTTAAATTTGTTTGTACTATAAGTACTCAATTGGTAATTATTTTAAAAAATATATTAGAATGAACATATAATAATTATTATACCTATACTATGAATGTAATTTATGTATTATTTTTAAGAAATCAGGGTAATATTATAAAATATTTTTTACATAATATATTATTAATTTTTAAACAAATTTCATTAGACGAGTTGATGGTGCAACTCGATAACTAAGTTATTATTGTATATTTATAATAAGTACATACAGTTACATATTATTAATTTATATTAAAATATGTTTTTATTTTTATGAAAATATAATAAATTAATAAATATATATTATACGAAACACAAGTTTCTATTTTTAATAATAATATAATGATCCCTTTGAACAAATTTATTTTCATAATTTATTATTTAAATTTTCTCTCTATTTATAATAATTTTTAAAGCACTTTGAAAATATTACATTGGTATAATAGATAATATTGATATTGTTTTAACAAATCACATATGGGTGTTAATAATTATTAATATTATTATAGGTATAATTTTATTATACAGAAACTAACTAAAAACGTGTCCGTCCAATATGTGTGTGTTTGTGCGTATTTGTTGTGTGAAAACACAATGTAGGTATAATTGACTATAATAACTATAGTAATTAGTATTATTATACGAGCGCAGAAGAAATAATAGTATCATGTAAATGAACGCCTACGCGTTGAAATCTTTAAACGACCGTTCGATAAATAACGCATGATGTTCGATATATTGATATAGGTAACCGCGTAAAATGATATATTATAAAAATATATAATTCGTAAAACACAATTATTTAACGTTATCGTAAACACACTATTCATTGCTCACTACGAGACCGTGTATCATCGTTGTATTATCCATGAACATTTGCCTTGTGTTGGTAAAATACTCGTATACACTTTTATTATATTATATATATATTTTTTTTTTTTACAAATTCGACGAACGAAAAGTTGTAAATTGTAATATTAATGTTGTATGATAGCTATAAATGTGTCTACATAAAAAACCTTTCAATTGCGAACGTATAAAAAAAAAAAAAAATTCTAGTTTTAAATATTTTTTTTATACTAGTTTAATAATAATAATAATAATAACAGTCGTAGTAATAACCAGTAAAGTAGTTATAAAATATAGTAGTCGATAATATTATAATTATTACACAACGATTTATGTAAATTATACACAAAGTATCTGCTGCGTACGATGACGAGGATATACTTACTATAGGATGTTCTTCGTGTCTGAAATTAATTAAACGGTTAATTAGAAAATCTCGTGAATCGATCCGATTAACGATTGCCGTTTTGTACGCCTAAGTATAATATTATATAATATAATATAATATAATATATATATATATATGCATTGGACACGAAAATACATGAGCCTGCTTGTAAAAAACATAAATCTTTATAAATCGTATTATTATTATGTTATGTGCATCAAACTTGTGTTAGCACGCATTATAAGCATAAATTGCGTACAGGAATAAATATAATATTATAAACGGGTGTATAATATTATTATATAGTGTTATACACGTAAGATCCGTTATATGCATTATCGACTTATTTCTAATAGAGATTATAAAAATAAAAATAAAATAAATAAATAATAATTATAATAATAATATATAGTAACGGTTTGTAAAAGAGTCGTGTCTATTCTGTTGTGGCGCGGGCGGCGGTGATAATCGACAACGATAAAATACGTCTTATATATAAATATTATATAATAATATTATATTATAATGGAGACGTTGTACGGCGATTTCCGCGTGACAGAAGTCGCCTCGTAATTATTATTATTATTTTTATTGTTATTATTATTATTATTATCATCATTGTGGAGGATTTATTATAATATAAAATAATATCGATCGAGTGACAATGCGAATCTCGTGATCTCATTATAATAATAATATATTAAATTATTATGTTATATTTTATGCGAGATCCCTATCGTCCAATTATCCACAGTCCATCCGATCGTTAGACACAAACGAACGTATTTATACATCATTGCATTATTATTATTAACCTATTACTTATATTATTATAATATAGTTATATTAACCGATACCGACGTTTTATGTTATTGTTTCTGACGTAGGATTAGCGATGATGATAACACAGACGCTATACGCATGGATTACTACTATATATTTTGTTTTTATTTTTTATCACAATAATAACATTGTTGCATACTTATATAAGATATTTTACGTTTTACTACTACTTCGTCAACGAGTTAATTGATAATGTTTTGGACTTTGCTGTTTAATCGGCGCATTCCGACAATTTAAAATTTTTCTAAACAACAAAATCAATTAAAAAAAAAAAAAAAATAAAAAAATAATGAAATAGTAATTTAGTACCTGCCTAAATCATTAGAGTATAATAATTTTAAATAATCAATATTTCGTTTATATGCTCAAACCAGTTTTTAAATAATAATTAAATTAAATATCGCTTGTATAAAAAATATATTATGTCATTTACACAATAGTATTATTCTGTTGAACACATTACGGTATACGTGACGATAATATTAAGTACCTATTATATTATCTTGATTTTCTATAAAAATAAATAAATAATTCTAATTTTACGTTCTTAGCGCCACGCTTATTTGTATAGAATTCACACATCAAATTTTATAAAAAAAAAATAGTTTTAGTTACATAATTTCTAAAATTATTAAAATAATTGTATTATAAATTATACACATTAATCTATGGATTCGTTCGTAATATTTATTAATTGTATACGTCATGATTATAAAAAAATGTAAATATTATTCAAGGTGTACTTAAATTATTTTATAAGGAAATAATATTATAGCGTATTAAAATGGTCAATTATAATTATTAATTTGTTTCACTATGTGTTATAGTACCGAGATATTATTTTTTTTTTACTACCAACCAGTGAAAGTAGTTCAGTAAATAAATATAATATATTATAATTTACTGGACATTTTAAAACTAATTTCAATTTTTATACATTATTTTTCATACAATTGAATGCACAAAATTACAGTGGCGTCTTTGTGGGGGGGGTGGCGATGGGGGCGATCCCCCCCCCCATGGCTCGAAATTTCATATCACAATTTTAAAATTCCTATATTTACTATTAATAATTTAGATATTATACTGGTATTATAGTATTATACTCATATTCAATAATCATTATTAATTATTATATTGTATCGAATTTTATTACAAACAACTTTACAGTACCCGCATAATGTCATGTTCTAGAAATCATGTAATTATGATACTGCAAAATATAATACAATATAAATATATAATATTTATTATTATTGGATAATATTGTATCTCCTGACTTACAGGATTGGCACTTTTACATATACACCGAAAAGAAAATATCGATGTAAATAATATAATTGATAGATTTTCGTCTAAAAAAAGAGCATTAGACTTCGTAATATAATTATTATTATTAATAAATATATACGCATATTGTTTACTTGGTCTTTATTTATTTATAATATTATAATATTACCAATTTTGTATTTAAGTCGCCCCCCCCCCATAATATTAACCTGAAGACGCCCCTGCAAAATTATAATATTATATAAAAATGATTACATATTATATATTATAAAACTATGAAGTAAATGTAAATTGAATTATGCATTAATATTACCTATATTATAATTTAATAATTTGTACAATATAATACGATGTCGAGAAATGATTTATTTATTTTTATAATTTAAAAATTACTTAATTAAATTATTATGCATAAGTCATTAATTTATTAAAAAAAATTTTATACTGGCACAAGGACAAATTAACTATTTGCTACTTTAATAATTTTAATTTACATAAAGTTATTAAATATTATCTTAATATTAACGCGTTTTTTTCAAACGGTAATATCTGATGTTTAAATAATTTAATTACATATCATAATCTTCAAATCGTTAAAATTATTACCTATTTGAATAATATAAAAGAGCTATCAATTTACTTGATCATTAATTATTTATACAATAACGTACCTATATTAACTTCCTCCTTAATTCGTTTCATGCGTATAGCTAATAACGAACCTATTCATTTTGTTTTTAAATACTATATTTTATGTTTAGTCGCCCTCTCTTTTATCCCTTATCCATTTTAATTTATCCGCTCGTTCGACTCGTTTCCATATCACCATACATTCTCCTACTAAATAGTTCACCTCAGGTGTGACTTTAAAAATGATCCTACTTTTTTGCAACTGTTAAGCCATGATTTCATACTTTCATCTTGTATTCTTGTACATTATAGTTTCTTTTATATTTTACCATTTTTGTTTGATTTTATATTTATCTTCTATTTGTACATAATTTATAGCCTTTGAACTTGTCAAAGTTAAAAATATAATTTTTTTTAAATCTCATATTATCCATGTATGATTTTTAAAACATTTAGTACCTAGCATAATATTACTTTATTAAATATTATAATTTAAAATTATGAATTAAATTTGAAAAATATGATGTATTAAACTCAAATTCAAAAATTATTAATACACGATCTAACCTACACGACTATTGTATGATCTATACGTATAGTGTTGATGTTGATCCGCCTTGTGAGATCTGAATTTTATAATCATTATAAATATTACTTGATTTTTTGTTTTAATGAAAATAAACTTTATCGAATATAGAACATGTAGTATTTATAGTGACAACTACCAAATCCATTTTTGTTGTATATTTGTATTGTGTTTTCAGATATTAATTCGAATTCTTTAAAATTTTCAATAATTACATCATAATATTATTGTGAACACCAATAATAATGTTTTAAAAATATATTTAAAATAATTATTAGGCTATTCATGTAAATATATACAGCAGTGAAAAATATTTATAATCACATCACTAAAACTAACTCCTATATGACTCTTAAATTGTCCATCCACACGCGTGTGTCTTTGTATACGGTATAAATTAAAACGTATACGACTATAGTAGGTAGCTGGTAGACTCGAGAATCTAATTTTATTTTTGTCCATGTTCAATTCCAGTAGCTCGTAAAAAATAACAAACGTTAAAATATTATAATGTCTCTGTACGGAAGGACACGTTCGTGAACGACTACCGTGATTACTGAGAAACATGAATAATGGTCGTATTTTGTTCGTGTTGAATGTTTTATTTAAAACAACAACAAAAATACTATACGACACACTTGTATTGTAAAAATATAATAATATTATGGTATTTACCATTCGTATACAACTTCTATTCTATGGATATGATAAAATCTAAAAAAAAAATTTATTACACTACACAATTGACAGGCTGCGATAAAAAAAAAAAAACATTCGTATTTATTAAAAATAATTTACTAGTTAACTATATTAATTTTAATATTTTTAAAATAAAAAATGTAAATATTATAATATTGAAAAAATAAGACAATCATATTAAAGAATATTGTCTTTAATATATTTTAACTATACTTTATATTATTATTCGACGTCAATAACACAATTACTTATCTACTTTATTTTTTTTATTTTATTTAGTTGTTTTCGACCACTTTTCAACTTTTTTTCTCAAATGTTAGTGTAGTATAGTGTTAGCATTGTTAAATATTTTACTCAAGAAAAAAAAAATATAAAAAAAAATATTTATCGTTTATTCGATTTGTATTTTTTTTTTTTTTTTTACTTTATAGTTGTTATATAGTTTACAGTTTACACACATAACATCGAATGCGCTTGTGAGCGTATACAATTTTATATCGTATTATATGTATAAAATATTCGGTCAATCGCGTTAACCGCACAATCAATCCTTTTCCATAATACCAGCGCGCTAGTCTTATCCGCGGATTCTGTCGCTGTCGCTTTTGTTCCATGATATTATCGGATGTTATTATAATAATAAACTACTGTAAAATCAACAACGGCTGCTATATAGTAAATATACGATTATAATATTATACTACTTGTTTTCGATACACTGCAGCTGTATATGACGTTCCATTGAAAACGTATCTATGCTACTTATTATCCGTGATCGCGATCGTAGATTGCATTCGATCGGACGCCACAAAAACAAAACAAAAACAAAAAAAGAAAATCCGTCCTTTCGCCTGCCCGGTTTTCAGAATCTTACCAGAGATTAGAAGCTGCCATTGCCATTGATTCGCCAGCCGCGTTATTAATGATATCATTATGCGGTGGTGCACGCACGATTTCTCGGAGATGGGAATATAGACGACGATCATTTTTTTTTTTTTGTTTTCATCCATTATAATAATATATAGACTTTGTACAAAACATCTCTGCAGATGTCTTGTCGTATTATATTACGCGCGCATACATAAAGTGTTCCTCCGCGCCGCCGGTTACGTGTTTATCGAAAAATGTCATTTTTCGATTTTGTGATCGCCGTTCGGTTAATGTTATCAATAGTGTTTTAATATAATAATAATATTATTATTAAACATAATAATAATTATAATTTATAATAGATTAGAAGTCCTGAAGATAAAATAATATAACGAAGGAAAAAAAAAACAATATTAATGAAATAATATTATAATTTAATATGAAATTTGCCATATTATATTTATAGAACCATATAATACTTGTATACTTCATAATAATATACTCATATTAATAACATTATTATGCGGTATTCAATTTTGTTGTCATATTAATATGTATATTTTATAATAAAATAAATAATATTTCTCGTCGTTAAATATATTTAAATTTTTGATAACACTAATAATTCATGTCTATCAATGTTTATGACGTTATATTTTTACGTTTTCTTTTTCTTTTTAATATATAGGAATCATAATATTTGAGTTTAAATTTTCAAACAATATACGTCATGTGCGACGCATATTAGATATACTTATATATTTTATAGTTTTATTATTTTTTCATTTGGAATCATTTTTTTGATATTTATCTGTGTTGTGTTCGCTTCAAACTGGTTTCATATACGCTCAAATCGTGCTCGTCACGAACTATTATATATTTGCCGCCCTGGGCCAAACTTCAATTATTATTAAAATATTATAACTACGGCCATATATTGTGTTCAAAAGCCGTGCAGTAGTGTTGCAGTACCAATATTAATATTATAAACTTATTTATGATCTGCCGCCCGCGTGTACATTACTAAAATATCATACGTATTTGTGTATACATACCACTCATTTTGTGTGTACATTAACGTTATAATATAATATGAACGTGGTGAAAAATATGACTCGTTATCACGGATTGGGAGCAATAATAATATTGTTTACTACTTAGAACCTACTGTCTACTTATTAACTGAAAACGAAAAATTATTTTCCAAAATATAACAGATGAAACTTAAACAAAATTTAAATAAAATTTATTTGCGTTCACATATTTACGAGAGTGATTTATTTTCACTTTGATATTTTGAATAGGCATCGCCACGTCCGTACATTATTATATGTTTTCAATCAGCCTTGTTTATTGTAACATGACTATATTATTATAATATGCACGAAAACAATAATGTTATCGATTGGTCTTCAAATCCAACGCAGGTAGAAGGTGTTTTTTTTTTTTTTTTTTTTTTTAATTAACATTATGATTCGTAAGATGTTCCATTGTTGTAATTTGCACCGATGTCGTCATTACCCTCGTCGTATCGTTCGAAGTTAATAATTAAAAGGTATAGTTATTAGTTATTATTGTATAATCTGACTTGTAAAATGATAGTAGATGTAACAATAATGGTATCCGTAACACTATGATATATATTTTAAAACCAATCAAATAATTCGTTCCAATGACAATGCTACTTCTACTGAACCACCATGTCATAACACGTAATAATAATATAATAATAATATTATCGTCAGAAAACTTTTCTGACTTTGGATATTCTAATATTTCAGTGAGGAATTTATTATTTTTTTAAATTATGTTTGTAAATATTTTTATTTGGATGGTGTACTTCATAATGTACGTCATTTTAATCCTCAGATATAGGTACAGAATATTATATTAACAGGTAATTTCTCGATTTTTAAAGTATAAGTAGCTAAGATTAGAAAAAGAGTAATTAATTAGATTTTATTTATTTTATTATACATAAAAAATAATTAACATTTGTATTATTGAAGTATTAATTTTCTGTTACAATAATACACTGATATATTTTTAATAATCATAATATTTAACAGTTTCTAATTGCATTAATATAAATATTTTAAAATTTAAATAATATAATTTTAAGTAGGTAGTAGGTCTATTCCTATTATGTTTAATTTAATTATTTATTTTTGATAAACAATGATCTGAAATATAGACAGTGCTAAAATATTTTAGTAATTAAGTAAGTAATTAACAATACAGGTATGTTATATGTTAGTTATGGCTGTTAGTTAAAATTTCGAAACTTTCATTTTTATTTGTTATAAACTATTAATACTAGTCCGTAATGGTCGTTTATACAATAACAAACATAATAGTACAAAAATATTATAATAGTTATTGATTTTCATATAATTTTTAAGTTAGGTTAGAATATAATATATAATTCCATCGCTAAGAATATTTTTATTATTATTTTTTTTTTTTTTTGTAATACCATTATTTACTATTTGGTTTTAATTGTAATATTAATATTTCCTATATTTTTCTCTAAAAGAGATGAAAGACATTTTTCTAATGAAATAATTTAAAATACACAAAAACTTGAAATTTACAATATATTATACGAGTATTTGTATACATTAAAAACTATAATTGATTATTGTTGAATTGATATTAATTCAGATTATTACTCGTATTATAATAGTATCAATACTTAGTTTGTGCGGTGAAGATCGATCGTGGCTCACACGAAGAAAAATATACACGCGGACAAACAAAAGAGTTGACGAAATCCGTACTGGCGATATTAGGTCAACGGGTTAATACAGAGCGTGTCGAAAGACGGCGGCGGCGGTCGAAACCCTATGGGCAGTGTAATAATATTATAATATACGTATATACGTATTATATTATATCCGCGAAGCAGGTCGTGCTCTTTATGCGAACCACGACGATATTATATCATGTAGAGTATATAATATTGTATTTATTGTATTTATATCTGAATTATATTGATTACACTGCAGAACGCTGGTGCACGATAGTAGAAACGGATTATATTTAAAATTCATATTTATTTTCTAAGACGAATATAATATTATCGTGTATCATTCAAATTCGGTCAAGTTCGGTAAACTATTATTTATAACACGTTATATTGCGCGCAATTTAAATATTATTATGAATGACGGACGAACCAAATTGGATTTAATTTCCGTCTTAATTTTCAATATTATAATAATATTATTATTCAGTATGAATGACACGACGTAATGAAATAAATGATAGTATATAATATAATACTATATGTAGGTTAGGTTTAAATAAATTATAAAAATAAATAAAATTTGGCAAGGTCGATATTTCGTATTAATTGTTTTGATCGTTTTAAAACCCTATTGCAATCAATAAGTGTAATATCAAAAATAAACATTAAAATAAATATTATACTTTATTTATTTAACACTATCGCTCTCCATGCACATTACAATGCGCATTGAATATAAATGAGATTTATTTCTTTATATTTTCAAATTCAAATATAATTATTAAGTATTAAATTATACTTGTCCACCTTAGGTAAAATGCTAATATTTTTTTTATAAAAATGTAAATAATTTAGTATTTAATAATGAATGTATGTTATAATAACAGTACTGAACTATGCATAAGTACACGAGTAACAGAATATTCTATACTCGTATACATGCCGGATGACTATTTTATCAAAATATTAGGAAAGAGAAATAATATTTTATCAATTGCGATCACATTATGAAATATATGACTGAAAAATATTAAATTACAACTATAATACTACAATGACAACAACAGGTATGTGACAATAATTAATATTCCGTAGTCCCCTTTAAACTCTAGCGCGAGCGTCGTGATTGGACCGAAGGCGACATAATATATTATTATTCATAATAATAATTATATATAATAATATAGGTAGTTTGCATATTTTTATGCAACTTAATTTTTGTTTTTATAAAAAATCATATTTTATTCATTGCTACAACTAGGTTTGTTGTGGCCCTAGGGTGAAGATAATTTGGCCTCTTTGCAAATTATGAATTTTTTAAAATTGAGCTCTTATAAAAAAAAAAAAAAATGGGGTCTTTTGACAGATCTTTATCCTGGTGCTAGTTGCAACACAGATAATATTATTATTATAACGTTATATTATAATTACTATTATCAACATCACAATTAGAATAATTATTATCTATTAGAATAAATATTTGTATAATATTGAGTGTATAGAGGTATATTTACAATGAAATAGTTTATATTATATTATATATAGTATATACTATAATATAGTTTGAACGAGTAACATACAAATAATAATACACTGAACGGTTATTAGTTTTGCTTTCGGAAATATTTGTGAGAATAAATTAACTACCGTATAATATAATATTATATATAATAAACACATATAACGATTAAAAAATTATATATTATATTATACGTATGAAATCATTTCCATGCTACCGTATTATACAAACATTCTATAATTTATATAGGTTTAAATATAATATACTAAAAATATTATGTTTGTACATAATAATATAAAAGTCGTTTAGCACTATAAATCAGTATAAAGATTATAAAACCCAGATGAATTTTTTCTACGAACATAATTTTATACTGTATTTTTATAATCGTATAGTTCAATAAAAAAAATAATGGTATTTACACACATAAATAATATTTACATACGTTTATTTAACGAGAAAAATATTACATTAAAGACTGGACATTTTCGTTAATTAACGAGTAAGATATTTATAATATCGATTTACTAAATAATATTACCTATTTAATTGCTATATAAATAATTTTATTCCTTTTTTTAAACGGTGATATTATGTTTATTATGATCCAGTGTATATCTCTAAAAATAGTTGAATTGTTGAAAACTTTATTTTCTTTTCTATTATATTTTATAGTTTCAATATTTTTACTCCATCCCTTATCTTATATAGTAAAATAATAACTTTCATAAACGTTAGCAACATACTTTTTCCATCATTTATATTTTAGAACGTTAATTAATAATAAATAATAATCTCGGTTTAGATAAACACCAGCATAAATAAATTATCATTAAAAAATTATTTTAATACATTTGAATATCATATATGACAAGATTATATTTTAAAAGATAATTTTTAAATAATATTAAAATAAATTTAATAATGTTTACCGCAGAGAGTATAGTTATCAGATAAAAATATATAATAACCAATTGTAATAAGGTTGTCACGAAATAATGGTTTTAACGTGATGTTCTTCGAAATTTATGAAAAATATTGATTTACTATAAATCTGAAATATTGTAGTTGGTTAATATTTTGTACGATGTACTACAAGTACTACAAGGACACACATTTATATTTTATACCATTATTCGATCCTAAATAAGTATATCCTTTTACAGCGACATCGTCTTTTTGCAGTCAAAGAAAATATAACTACATACAATAATATAATTATCTAGTACCTACCTAGTTATATTATACACACATACGGTAAAACTGGAATTTCTGTTTTTGAACTTTCGGTCCCAGGAATTTTCTTTGATCATTCCGCATTACGTTGAACTAAAATGGGATTGTGATGTAACATAATAACAGCTATAACAATAAAGTGACTAGATTGGTTCGATTTTATACGTATTTACAACTGTGTAAATTGTTTAATAATATAATATTATTGTACTAGATAATACAATTAAAACAGTACGCGTCGAACGAGCACACAATATCGGCGCATAAATTCTCAAACCATAAAATAAAGATACCGAAGAGCAATCGAGAATTTCGCGGAGACTTCAACGTCAAGCATCAAACATAAAATAAATAATTATAGGTATTAAAATTCTGTCAATGAATGAAATTGTATTATAAATCTTTACATTGAGATTTGATTGAAGAATTTATTTTAAAATTTAAGTGGAATATAATATATTATATTGTTTAACATTTTATTTTAGTATTTTTTATGTAATTCTTTGAAACATTTGGAATAGTTATAATGATTTTGATAGTTTATGTTTCAATTTATAATTTGTTTGATTTCAGATAGGTAGTAATACCTATATTATATAATTTTTAGGTAATTTCCGCCCCTTGCATTTCTTTTATTTCCTATATTGCTATAATCTCTTAAACATTTTTTTTAATTTTGTGTTAAGATTTAGCGACATATAAACATAGTTTGTCTATAAAAGTACGAAAAAAAAAAAAAAGAAAAAAAATAATGACCACATTAAAATTGTTTTTAAACGTCGATTCTTAAAATATAATAATAAATAATATTTTACTATACGCATGCTGTCTGCAGAAAAGTATATAATACCGAGTAAAATAATATATTCTTGTGGGGGCGGCCGTTTTCTCTACATAATATTATAATATTCTTTCGTGGGGCGCCTAGGAAAGGTTATATGCGCATGTGTCGGTTAATGTAATCGCACGGAAACGCGGTAATAACCGGCTACCTAACCCGAACCCGTGCTGTCGTCGCCGTCGTTGACGCAACCCACGCAGGAGGGCCGTCGGACGGTACCGCCACCGCCGCTGCAGCCGCGCCGGGGTCACGCAACCTCGCGTCCGATGACGGTGACCAGTCGATCGTGCGGCCCGTCACCGTCAACGATTTATCGGTTCGACCTGGTACTCAATACATACATACTCAAACAATGATTATTACAAAACGAACGGAATTTAATACGTTTTTCGATTATGCGTAATTAAAATATATATCTATCCGTATCAAATATATTATAAAATAATAATTATATAATTATATTATCGACGAGAATAGATTATAATAAATATATTCGCTTCGCCCTCGCTTGTTTCAATAAAAGTCTCATAAAACATAATAATATTATATTATAATATTTATACTTAGGTACTATTGTCGCAGTAGCACGTCACGCGTATTATTCAATTGTGGGCGGATTTCGCTCCCGGGTCCCAGCCGGATAGATTCGGAAATAATACTCGCTATTATATAGAATATAACACGCGTGATCAAAATATAATTATTGCGTCGCGAGTACAGCTTGTAAGATTGTATATAATATATAATATGTACGAGTATAGTAACTATAATATGCACTCTGTTTTATAATAATAATAATAATAATAATAATAATAATAATAATAATATTATTATTCCGTATCGGCCACTACATGCGGTGACGACACGCTGCTTTCACGTGGGCATCGGTATATAATATAATATTGTTTTTCTTTATCGAATCGTTGAGTTTCGCACGCGATTATAGAACAATAATTTTGTCGAAATTATTTCGAGACAATACGAGTTTATATACAAATTATATATTTTGAAAAAACACACACGAAATTTAGTTGGTGTCGAATCGATTCAAAAACATTGTAAAATGTAAAAAATTTCACGTGAGAATATTTTTAAATATCTATAAATTAAATCCAAATTTCTAATTTTTAAATTGAAATACCATTAAAATTAATTATAAAATTCAAATAAACAATATTAAATGGATTAAAAGTTGTTTATGAGAAAAAATATCATATATAATAAATATATAATACAAATTATTATGATAAAAATTATTTTCTTTAATTTATTTTTTACATTTTTTTTTTTTTTTTTTTAGTGTCCATTATTTGAACTGAACATATTTCTAAATAATCGCAGCTTCGCTATGTGTGGCATTACAGTAGTTATATAACCGATTATTGTTTCGTTCAATTCGTCAGCCTTATTTGCTGCGTTTGTACGCGTAACGGCACCGGTAATGTTTGCGGCGATGCATCAACTACATAAAAACGAAGTTAATAATAATTATTTTTGACTTCATTTTTTTCGACACATTGTTCTTTCTCAAAAATTTCACCGACACGTTTTAGTATTTTTATAAACTCGTCTAACCTAACCGTTATACGTTTAGCACGTCCTCGAAGTCAACCGACAATATTGTACTCGATGGTCATCGTGATGTCATAATATTTTATTTCTCGACCACATTCATATGCGCAAAAAATATAATCTCGCTAAAGATATATTATGTAATAGAACTAATAACAAGAATATTATTATAAATGAACCAACATTGATTTTAATAAAATTGATCATTTCCGAAGAATTATAAATATGGCATCTGTAAAAACGAACGCGAATCGATGACGTGTTGCCATATATAGTTGTATCGTTTGTAATGCAAAATTAATTTTTTAGGTGTTTTCAACAATTACAATTCATTTACTCGGCACGTGTATCATCAAGCAATATAATTTACACATGCTTATTATATTGTTTCGCAAAATAATCAATTTTAACGTTTTCAAACAAATTAGCCTTGCAATTATAAATTGCCTAAAAAAAAAAAAAAAAAAAAACAAGAACAACATCGGTATTATTACTTAGTATATCTGTTTTTTGATTATTTCTTAGACAAATTAATTATATATATTATAATATTACTGTTGTGATATACGGAATTGGTTTCTTGATAAACACAATGTCATCACAATATTAAAAAAAATATAAACATGAGATATTTAATTTTATTAAAGATTTTTGAAATGCATAGAATTTTGGACTTAAAGTTATTCGTTTGAGTAATAGTGCGTGATACGATGTTTGGCAGTCGTTTAAATTAAAATTGTGCAGGGTACGTAAAATTTTAGTTATTTCGATCGCGATAATATGCGAAAATCAACCACTATATATTATAATAATGCACTGTATAAATAGTAACAATATTGTCATTGATGTTGAAACGGTCATAAAAAAAAATCACCAGTTCCACTGTCGCGGTCCGTTTTCAGCGAACACACGTACGTCGTGCTCGGATTTAACAAAATAGAATATATATACACGAGAAATCGAAAAGGAAATACATTATATAGTGCAGGATATAATAATAATATTGAATGCGCGTTATATCGTAAATCGTTCGACGGCGGCGGCTATATAAATGCGAGACAATAATATAATAACTACCTACTATGCTTCGACGTCAGGTGAATTTTCACAAGATCACACCAGATGAATCCAGATCGGATATTGTTATAATAATATTATAGTGTCGTTTAAACGGTCCGTCGCGTACTCAGTTATATTATATACCATGGTATAAAATAATAATAATTCGCTGTCAACACATATGTGGTAAGTCATATATATATATGTATATACCTACGTGTAAGTTGTTGCTCATTGTGTCGAAGCAGTCGCCGCAAACAGATGTTCTCACAGCCTGTCTTCGGAAATGCAATCGCGAGAACGGCATTTATAATAAAATTCAAAACGATCGCGCGATCGCCATATTGTTATTATCATTGCCGTAATAATATTATATCACGTGCTATAATAAGTTCAAACGTTTGTCGCGATTTGCGCTACCGCGGTTGACGAACGTGGATCCCACGTACCTTATAATATATTATACACTCGTATACCTACTTTATTCTATCCGATGACAGTTTTACGTATCATTATCGCTTGTGTGTGTGTGTGTGTGAGTGGTTATTTGTAAGTACAGTTCGATTTCATTTCCTCCCATTAGTCGGAAGTCTTTTCAGCCTACAGCGACTATGACTGCCGTTATATTTTATAACGACGTCGATTTGTGATACGTCCAATTGTCACGGAAATATTATAATATGCATATAATGTTTATCATGTATAATTTGTCTTTAATTTAAAATTGTAAAATATAGGTATCTATTATATAATAGGTACGTGTATATTTTGTATTACACTGCTGCACGTTTAATTTCAATGGTATAACTTATTTCGATACCTTCATCTCGTGGTTGAGTTTGAGGTAATTATATTTATATAATTTCACGTAAAATATAATATTATATCATATCGAGGCAGTCCGATTCTTCTTAGTAAATTTTTCTGCTCGGAAAGAAAGGATATACACACTACGTGTTATATCCAATATATCCTTACCACAAATGGACATTAAATATATAATTAACCCACAAATAATATAATATACGAGTTTAATATATAGGTATATTATGCGTATTCTCTCGAATTCTCTAACAAAGTGAATGAAAAAGTTGTCAGAATGCATTTTATGGCTATTCTAACAATTGTAATTAATTAATTTCACGTGCTGCAATTAATAGTCACTAAAGATACATTTTTCATTTTATATTTATATGAAATTTGAATTTACGTGCACGATTTTGTGACCTGTATATTTTTCCGGATATATGTGCCCTCTTATATAATTCATTAATCATACGCTGTAAATAATATGATTTTATTAAGTTTTCTCAATTAAGTATTTTGTTTTGTGCCAAATACTACTTTAATATTTATTTATCGTCGTTGTAGATAAATAAAATATATTATAATCATATTGTGCTTTACATTTTTTAAAAATAATTGCAAATATTAACGATTATCTATGTAAGTAAACTGTAATCGAATACAGACTATATAGTCTATATTTCTATAATATGACTAATCTACGAGTATAATATTATTATAACTCATTATAATTTCTATAAAAAAACGTATGCAGAAACTATACAACTGTAATATATTATTGCCGTTTAGTATGAAATTATACACATACCTATATTATAATTAACTGTATAAATGTAATATAATTATTAATAGTTATAAACCCATACAAGTATGAAATAAAATATTAAACGGAATAATAAATACGATAAAACTTATGAAAAATTTCTCATGCGTGTTATTATTACTTTTAACGGGTTAACGACTGAACATAATTGGATGGTAAACAAGTTGTAAAATAAATGATACATTATATTTGTAATACCAACGCCTTCCTTAACAATGGAAATAATGAAATTAAGTATACATGCAAAAACAGGTATGCGTATTATATGAGATTTTATACATTTGCACGGTGAATAATAATAGTAGACCGTATTGTGACATTCCCTTGTCGTAAAATACTTGTTGCAGTCATCGTAAACTATTGAAAGGATATATTATTATACAGATGTAACAATAATTGTTATTTATTTTGTTGTTTCACTCTTTTGTTTTCTCATAGTAAATCACGTGTTAAATATTATTGACTAATAGATGCTTTACGCATTATTAGTATTACCTTTTTATATTATATTACGTATATACGAGTACATTATACCGTAATATAAACTTAAATTATATTATTACTTTTATCATTGGACTGTCGGAGACTTTAACGAACGGAGGAAGATATTATTTACATGAATTTCAATCTCATATAAACGAATAATATGATGTTTTAAAGTTCATTTGAATATATTACTAATATCTTAAATTCATATTGTAAGATTAAAAATAGTAAGTTTAAAATAATTTAGTTATAAAAAGACGTCCCAGTCATATAGCTGTGGAAAGGATAATAGTGATAGTGACGTTTTATAAATAAGATTAGAAATCAACAATACATTATCGCTAACAAAAAAATAATTCTGAACAAAGTGTATTCTTCAACGCGGTAAATGTAAGTTGCATCCCAATAAAAAGGTATTTCTTAGGTACATACATTAGTTGCGGCCCGTGTTTATATCATGTATACGTTAATTGCGTCCGACAGAAAATTCGTAAAACAAACATTAATAATGTTTTTATGGTACTTGTCCAACGACGTTAAGAATTGCATCTACCCTCATCATATGACAGTATTCAGATAACTGATGCAGGGTGCTGACGGCCTAATGCCTTATAATTGAACAAAAAAAGAAGACTGTTAATTAGATCGATGAGTAGTCAAGTTCATCATCGACTGGAGAATGAATACAACAACTTCATTCATTTGAAAAAAGTCTATATGTGTCTATACTAAACTGATCTTTACATGACTAGTGATAATAATGAACATAAAGCAAAAGCTCCCCAAAATATTATACGGAGATAAATGTATAGTTCGATTTTAAAATTCTACAGAGAAAAGCAGTTAGAAATAATTTAAAGACCTATAGTGTATAATATAAATTATAATATAATTATAATATAAATTTATACTTCTATAATTGAAATAGTATTGATGTAACAATATTGACGTGATACTTTATGTTTCTTCTATTAGTAGACATTGGTCTTTATTTTAATTATTTTAATAAAATATAACATACCTAATATGTGATAAGAAGTATTAGTAAATTAGTTAACATTTATACTTCTAAAAATAAAAAGGTCATGTTAATAATTAATGAAAGGTTAAATGAATGCTTAGGTAGTTGTATAGAGGATTAATTAAGTGGTTGGCAGATGGCTGGATGATTGAAAATAATTTTATTGGTTGATTCAGTGAATAAATTAGGGATTAAATGATTAATTCATTGCATTAATGGGCGAGTGGTTTTTTGTTTCTAAGCCTAAAGTATTAAGTTTATGTTTGTATTGAAAGTTCTGTGCTCTGAATTTAAATATTATAAAAAAAAAAAAAAAAAAAAAAAAAAAAAAAAAAATGGAAGAATATAGTTGTGAAAACGATAATAGAGGGATAGAGGGATAGAAGAATATGGTTGTATTATATTTAAGATTTGAATGTAATTTTTGAAAAAACAATACTGATTTATGTGCTTTTTAAGATAAACTGATAATTATAGTCATTACAATAATTTTAATATCTCCAATTAATAAAATATAACTTTTATTTTATACGTAATAATAGTAATTAAAAAAAAAAAAAATATATAAAAAGTGCAAAAAATATGTAAACGAATGGGGTTCGAACCACAGATATTTACTGTACCTGTAGAATAAAATCAATTAATTTCTCTTTTAACAGCCTAAATATTCATTATTCAGTAAATGTTTACAGATTACAATCTAAAAAAAAAAAAAGATGCCCATTCTAATCTAACTCTCCTAACATTAATTTCCTTTTACTGCAGTTAGCTTCGAAGGATTTCATGAGAAAGAGTTTATTTAGTGGAATCATCTTTTTTGTTACCGACGCACCACAGTACGTACAAGTGTATTATACATTTTTGTTCTATTTAAATATGAAATTATTGTTTGATTCCATGGTGATAAGTATAATATAACATAATATAATGGGAACGAAAAATTAGGATAAATTATAGTATACAGCGAAAACATAATATTCATTTATATTTGTTGACATTAAACTATATCGTATTTTGTATTCAAAAATTGAGCTTTGAAATATAAAAAAGACTAGGTTCACCTGTATAGGGGATAATGATCAAGGAATGATAATATACTATTATAATTAAAAGATATATAAATGTATTGGAAAATTATTGCGTTCAAATAAACGATTCTGAGTAAAGTTCAGTCATAATATATTATACATTTTCGCTATATTATAGTTATTACTAGTTCAGTCAATATTATGGTTAGCGATTTGTAATGGCGGTAGATTTGTGGTGTTAGAATGTTCAAAAGAACGCTACAGTTTTTGTCGGTTTAATTTTTATACGCCAGCGGTGAAACGAAATGTATGTCAAGTTTAGTTGTATGGTAGCGTGACTTGGGTTTTTGTCAAAGGTGTAGAACATTGTATCATCTGCGAAAAGTGAAATATTTGCTTTAGGAGTGGTCGGTAAGTCTTTAATATAAATTATTTAAAGGGTTGGAAAGATGCAGGATCCTTGAGGGACGCCCACTCGAATATGTCTGAGTTACGACTTGACGAGAAGGAGTCTTCGACTTTTGCGATGAAGGTACGATATGTGAGGAAAGATTTGATGATAGTAGTTATTTCGGGAGAGATATTGGCTTGTGATAGTTTGTATAGAAGACATTCGTATTCGTGCCACATGCGGTAGAAGCTTCCTCTATGTCAAGGAAAATAGAAGCGATGCTAGGTTGTTATTAAGTTTTTACTCAGTTTATGGGTTAGTTTGGTTAACTGTAAAGTAGTAGAATGTTCGGATCTAAAGACAAATAGTTCTGGGCGGATAATTTTATGAAGTTCTTTTTTTAAGTGTGTGAGAATGAGGCATTAAAAAATTTTGGATATTGAAGATAGCAGTGCGTTAGGTCGGTAGTTTTCAGGAATTTTGTGGTCTTTACTTGGTTTGGGAATGGAAATTATAACTGCTTTTTTCCAGGTAGTGGGAAAGTAGCAGATTCTGAAGCAGCTATTTATAATTTGTGTCAGGGACATTAATATACTGTTTGGTACTAATTTAAGAGCCGTGTTGGTGATGAGATCATCATCAAGAGATACATTTTTTTTACGAAGGTTGCGTATGATGTTTACGTTACGTCAAAATTATAAAATATAGTTTCTGTGAATATTAATGATTTTCATATCTTTCCTAGTTCCTACACGCACTATACACCACAAATGAAAACTGTTGGGATATTAATAAACGTGTTAAAATATATTTTTCGCGTTATTCTCTTTGGATAACGTAAAATGAATATAATTTTATTTCACGCGATGTTATAATATTATTATTATTATTATTATAGGAACGATTGCCATGACTGTGAGGAGCTGCGTGCGTTCGTGTCGCGTCGGAATAACTCTTTGGCAGCCGATTTTAAAAACGCGTATCCGCCACAGTTATTATAATATAATGACACGGGACTCGTGCACCGGCGGTGTGTTCAATATTTTAAACGATTGCGGCGTACAGGCAATAAATCTAGAAAATAGTATTTGGAAACATTATTATATATAGGTACAAACGGAATATAATAACTCAGCGAAAACGGCTCGGAAACCGGCACTAGTCCTAGTGGAAATGCCGCATATCATTGGCGAGGTGACGGTTTATTATTGGCGAGAAGGACGTGTGATTCATTCCACTGTAGGGCGTTATGTGTAATATTGTAATATCGGTACAACCGGTACAAGGAAAAACCGCTCTGTCGCTAAGGAAGTTTCTGCGGAATATCGTGACCGTCGCGGGCAGCTGTACATCAAACGGGTAAGTATCGCGCGACAGTAACGCACAGATTACGGTCATTCTGTATATATTATAATATATTTTATATATGTGTGTGTGTGTGTGTGTGTAAAGATACGCCACGGTACACGTGATAAATATATTATTATAATATATTTATACGCATTATAATATTATTATACATCGGGTATAGGCACGCGAAAAGTAAATAACCTTTTGATTATTTTGACAACGCGTTTAAACGGATAATTTATTATTGCATTACCCGTTGCGGGGTGTTTTTTATTTTATGATTTTATTACATTTTATTATACGCATATAAAATTATTATTATAATAATAATAATATTACGGTATAATTTTTTATTTCACTGAAAACCAGTCGGTTTCCTATGAATTTAAACGCGGGTTATTTTCATTTTTTTTTTTTTTTTAATTTTATAAATTATTGAGTTGATGACGCAAATAATTATTTCAAAAACACAGTTGTTCTCTTGTTCGCAACTACGTCTCAAGTAAAGTTCTTAATATGTAGTTATATCGTAAAATTTTACCGATTGTAATAGAATTAGACGCGCATCCATTAAAATAACGTAAATTATAGCTAATTAAACTAATATGTTAATACGGATTATTATTATTTTATTATACGATAGTATATTAAAGTTTAAAATAATAAACGTGTTTAAATATTTAAATATGGTTGAAAATATTATAACAATTTTAAAATCATAACAATTTGTTTAAAATGAAATAATGCAGCGTGGGTTAAATAATGTACCCATTGCAGAGCATTACGCGACCGGATTTAAAACCTACGCTCTAATTCGGATTATTTTAAATTGGTACCATCACGTTATTATTATTATTATATTTTGACGACAGTAGCCCGCGGTCAACACGCGTTAACAACGCTAAAACAGAGAAACATATAAGATATAAGTTTATTAGCTAGCACACGCCACTTCGGTTCACTCAAATCTGAATAATCGCAAACAGTATTATTTTTATAGTATACGTATTTGTATAGAAATGAAAATATATATTATAATATGAAGATAAACCGTGCGATGTGCTGTGACCGGAGGCGGTTTAAAATATAATATAATACAAGCAAACTATTATTTATATTTTCTTATCACATCCCTCTCACTCTTTCTCTCACTATCTCGTCCTTTTTTTTTCGTTTCCTTCACGATGGTGTATTATAATAGACTGGCGTATCTCTTGTATCGATCCAAACGGCCTCGTGCCACAATATCGGCGGACGATGATTGGCGGCGGGTTAATGAGCCGAACTTATTGTGCTCGTATAATATTACTCTATAATATTATTATGATAGATTTGTGTATGATTTTACGTAAGTACTCGTACGTCAAGTGCATATAGATACGACCGTTAAGATAAGACGCGCTCAAATAAAATGAAATGTCTGAGTCCATATAATATATGTATATATCGATTCCGATCTTAGCCGATCGACGAGAACGTTACAAAAATAATAATAATAATAATAAATAAACAAAATATATTTGATACATAAAAACGCAATGATATTTGCACGACGTAATATTATGATTTTGATTTGATTATGCCCAGAGCTAAAACGCGTTATATTGGTAATAATAACTGAAGCAGTCTCAAAGGATTTCGACGGCGGACCACCTTGATCTGTGATCATAATAATATTATTCTCCAGCTGTTAGGATCCGATAAGGTACGTGTATTAAAATATCCGACTTACAAAGTAAATCCTCAAGAAGTATATTGTATGTAACATCATCGCCACGCAAACTATTCGGCATGTCGTTCATGAAATTTATAGTGTATTTACCTAATAATATAATCACTGTTTTTAAACAATTAATACAACCGAACAGGATTATAATTTAGTATACAACCATCATATAATTATATTGTATATAGTCATCAGAATATACATATAGTATTTCTAGAAGTGTTACATAACGTACGCGCGTTCCGTATAATTATTAATGTCGAACAAATGTATATTCGCACGTCGAACATTTATATACGTACTAATAAAATACGAGTTGAAGAAAAAATCCATTCTCGACGTAATAAATTATGTATAATATTATTATTTATCTGTGAAATCCGTTAACCGGATAGTGCGCGTGGGTGTAGCCGATATAGTATACAGCAGTGCAAGTATACCGTGGTAGTGGTATTTAATATTATGTTATGGCTATAATATAGTAATACGCTTTTGTGGTACTATAAATACGCTACTACTTTGGCAAACAGGATTTGTGCTCTGGACGAGGACCCACGGGGATGTGGTAAATAGCTGCCAGCGGTGGTCGTGTACTAGACATCCTCTAAGGCCAAACTACTCACGCGGCAAATACACCCCTCGGCTCGTTATCTGATCGCTCGCGGTTTAATAATAATAATAATAATAAAAAAAATTTATATAATAATAAAATGCGCAGTTATAGCCGGTATTATATTATTATTATGGAAGTACCTACATATATAATATTATTATATGTACACATCGTTATAATTTATTATTTTAAACTATCGCCCGCGCATTTATATATATATATATATATATATATATTATTGTCTATAACGTGATAGACTACCATTTCTTTCCAACAGTCGCGTCTTGTCCGCTACCACTCTACTTAACCCGTGACCGGGTATATTATACCAACCTACAACTACTACCATATTATATTATAATGTTCGCCATATTATAATATAATACTTGCCTGCTCCTAGGGCGATCTTTGTTTATTATTGTTGTTTATACTAATATCATTAGACCATAGTATTATATAGTATACAACGTAATATTATTCGGGACGTATTCGTGCTCGTGTGTATGTGTGTGTGTGTGTGTGTGTGTGTGTGTGTGTGTGTGTGTGTGTGTTACAATCGAAATCTCGTTTATATATTATTATTAGGTATATTATATTATCCGTGTCAGAGGTTACGAGCGCGAGAACGCGGGTGTCAAGGGAATTGTGTTTTTCGTGACCGATATATTATACTTACGCATTTGTTACATATTATATTGTGTTACCTCAGTTACCACT
Organism: Tetraneura akinire; assembly: GCA_021307375.1. Taxonomy (NCBI): domain Eukaryota; kingdom Metazoa; phylum Arthropoda; class Insecta; order Hemiptera; family Aphididae; genus Tetraneura; species Tetraneura akinire. The sequence goes on from JAIUCT010000028.1 coordinate 4,346,626, forward strand.
GGACACATATCTGTCGCAAGAGCGCAAGACTCATATATACATATTATATACGATACCTAGGTAACTGCGTTTTGACCAATAGCCTCTTAACCTATATCCCTGCAGCGTGCGGGAGTTGAGTATTCGACGTACAGACGAACAGATATTATTATAATCTGTGTAATGAAACACAAAAGTTCAATAACCGTCCGTGGTTTATTAAGTATAGTTTAATATTTCTGATTAATCACCAGTGATACTGCCTGACTAATATTATTTCATAATATACCCAAACAAGAAACGTATATTTTTATGTTTATCTATTCCTAAAGACCTTTGTCCAATCATTTATAATATTACAACAAAAATGATTTTACATTATGAAATTAAACATATACAATATACATTATAATAATATGTTTCAAATACTATTTTAAATAAGAAATATCATAAATTATATTGTATTCACAAAAATATATATTATATTAAAACGTTACTTTTTAATGAAAGATATTATCGTTATCAAAAACATAATTATTATAATGTAACTCGTTTAAATATACACTTTAAATAGGTTATAGCAAATTAAAATCTTTATTTTATCGATTTTGATATTTTATCATCTTTTTTCTTGTATCTATATTTATAATGTAGCACTATGATACTTGAATGAATAAAAAATAAAAATTACTGTGATGCATAATTAATTTTTATAAATAATTGCAGAAAAAGAAGACTGGATCGTGGATAATTGTTATTTGTTATTGTTGAAATTACGTTGAATAAATATATGAAAAACAGTACGAGTAACGAAGTGGTATATATTTTTGAAACTCTAATATATAATATATAAAAACGAAATTGTGATAACTCTGCAGCTGCAAATTTGGATAATACATATTGTATAATGTACAGATTTTATACCTTATAATAATGTTATGGTAAAATTTTAACAAAATACTGCCGAAGAGCAAAGGTCGCGTAAGGTCGTTCGGTTGATTGAGACATGCGTACGTGTAAGCAGCTTTCCGTACCGTTTGCGAGGTATAGCCATCTAGTGTTGATCGCGTGACGACTGCAGAGATGCCGATCGTCCGATAGCGGGCTTAACGCCGAAGCGTTGGACCGAGAAATTAATCGGCGACTGTATAATAATAACAATATATACGTATATTATAACGTCCTCGGCCGCGTGTGGCGGATAACCATCTACCGGGTAACATTGTCAATCGGTGATTCATATTACAATATTATAACGACGACTGGTACGGATAGATTATGCGAACCGGGCGCGTCTTTTGTTCGTGAGTTTTTCGCCTGATTCAAAGGGTCCGACAGTCGCCGTGAAATGGTTTCTATTCCTCCGGGATATTTTTCAAAGAGGTCAAAAATACAAGAAAATATATATCATTTGTTCGTGACTGCCATCTCCACCACATGGATTATTATTTTTATTACTACAAGTCTGCAACCAATATAATATATTATTATGTGCTTATACGTTATTATAATACTTTTCTCGTGTCTATATATTACACTACTGTTACATTATACAAAATATAATATTATACCATGGTTGTACTTATTGTAGTAGTCATATCATCATTTCAAGTTTCCGCGGTTATTATGAACTATAGTACAACCGACAGAGTTATAATAATATGTTGTTTAATTATATATGTTTAATGTATTCGTATATACAAAAATAGGTATACTATTTTCAATAATATTCTCTGGTAGGAACAATTATACTCACTACTGATAGTTGATACAAATAGACGGAACAAATTTTTTACGCTATTTTAATATTATTAATTATAACATTATATTATACCTGAAAAATATGAATATTAGAAAAATGCCAAATAAATTATCAAATCGATAAAATTTTGAATTAAATTCGAAAAAATAATCATCAAATTATAAAAGAAATCCGTAAATTATAGATTTTTAATCTATTTTCAGTAATCAATTATATAGTTATTTAATACTATATAGTATTAAATAAGTTTAGTTATTAATACTATATTATATAGTTACTAGGTGTTTATATTTAAAATTTCAAAATTTTCAAACGATATTAGGTAAATTTAGATTAGATTCTATCTATATAAAAAGTAATTTTTTACATAATATTAGAAATTTAGAAATATATTTTTTATAATGTTAACAATACGTGACGCTGATAAAAATTTTATAATAGGTATAAAAATGAAAAACTGCTTTAGTACCTAATAATTATTTTAAAATTACCCTGAATAATAAATTTATGATACAAATGTTATGTTACATTCCCCAGATTTTATCATAAATAATTTACATTTAAAAGAGAAGCTAGTATATCAAAGATTAAAATAGAAATATGCGGAAAAAAGGGTATTCGAGTTAAATATGTTTTTATTTTTTATTTTAATCGTCAAATGTATGTCTGTTTAATAATCACATAATAATGTATAACTTTTAAATCTGGAATTGGTCTTGATTTACAAGATCACTGAGCTTCCATACAATTATTTAAACTTAATTCGGTACTACAACGTATACCGGGAATAATATTATAATTGTGAATATTATATACCGATAATTTCGCTACTATATTATCCGTTTAAAATAAATTATGGAACTGCAGTATCTATTCTAAACGTGCGCACAAGTGGTCGGTTTTTATATTTTTAATATTATAATGGGCAGCTCCATATTATATTATATTATCATAGGTATATAATTATACGCTCGGTCAGATATTTTGTCTTAGCAATTTATTATCATTACTATTACTATAGTATTATTTATTTAAATACAATACATTCGCAGACAGCGGGCTCGGTGAAACGATGCCGATAATGGTTGGAAAAATAAAAAATAAACAATAATAATTATAATAAATAAATAAATAATAAAACGTTTTAACGCGACAATTATAATAATATGTGTAATATTTTCTATATACGTGCGTTCTCGCATTAGCTAATTGGTTTTCCATGTACAGTAGCCCTGAATATTATACACTAATGACCGGTTCGAAAATGGTACTGACGACGACGACGACTTCGATTATTATTATAATTGTTATTGCCGGATAAGGTCAAGGTATACGGTCCATGGCGTTGGCGGGATAGGGAATTGAATATTAAAGGATGCTGAATCGGGTGGCCGCCGACCCTCACTCGGTCTGCCGGCGGAATCCTTGATAAGACCGGGAGACCGCGGGACGGGGAGAAATATAGTAATAATAATAATAATAATAATAATAATAATAATAATAATAATAATAATAATAATAATAATAATAATAATAATAATATTAATAATAATGATAATAATACCGTATAATATTATTAAATTGGTCCCGATATAATATAATATTATGTATAAATATATAATATGCGTTTGCGCAATCCATTATCAAACCGAGAGATAGTAGGTACCTATATTATATCAAACGGTAAGTCCATTGTTGTTGCGATACGCACTCGGAAGAATAAACGAAACGGTCACGACCAAGTCGGCATTTTAATTTATTTATTTTTTTCATATATTCTTTTAAGAAATACGCGGATCCCGTTTACTCAAGTACGGTACCCGGTTTGGACAATAGGAAAAACAACGCCCAGGGTTGTCGTTCATATATTTATGTATATATATATAATATAAAATACTATCGCGCGTAACTTTTTATTCTTTTCAAACGCGCGTGTGCGCTATATATAAATAAAATAATAATAATAATAATAATATTAATATGGTCTAAATGGGGAAACGCAACGGTGCGATCGTACGGAGAGATAATAATTCCATAAGAAAACGAAAGAAGAAATAATTACTTACCGCGTGCGTGCCATATATTATATTATATTCAAATAACACTTTCTAACTCGGGTAAAACGACGATCGTGTGCACACTGTATGAGGCTTACAAAATAACGAAATTACGTACATCCAAATCGTTTTTCGTTTTGGATTTGAAATTTTGAAATAATAACGATAATGTAGTCAATTCGGGTAAAATATAATAATAAACAAAAATATTTTTTGTAAAAAATTTCGCACAATCGTTTATATAAAATACTGGACTATCTATAAATACGAATATTAATAGGATAATTCCGTTTGTTATAATTATATTATTTGCGTACTTATAACCAGCGATTGTTTGATTGACACAATATTATTATTTTTAAATCTTTCGATATTGTACCCTGATGTATAATATGTAATATATATAAGTGCCTACTTTCTCGGTTACGATATTATAATGATCCTATCGAGTATACTCGTATAGTTAATGTAGCGATACCCGTAGTCTATTTTCAGTTTTCATGTTAACGTTAGAACGTTAACAGAAAAAATATCAAAATATAATTTACAATATTCGTATAACCATAATTTGTAAAAATTTACATATCATAACATATTATTATGTAGGTTAATGTATGAAAATATAATGATGTGGGCATCTCATTAAAATTCAACTCGTGTTAATTTTTAGTCGCTGGCAGCTACATTGTACGCAGCGTTCAAAATTCTACATTTGGAACCAATTATCTAAATCGGTATTTAAATACCACTGTGAAATTGCCATTTTTTTTTTAAGTATATCAACAGTGAAGAATTATTTTATAATGATAATACTATTTTATAATTTATAAATATATATAATATAATTTTTATTTTACATAATAGAACTTATTTACATTTAGTTTTCAACAGCGAAAAAATATACCAAATACATCGTCATTGATTATATTATGGTATATTATTGCATGGTATATTTATGCATTCGATGTATTTTTCTGGTAATTAAAAAAATAAAATACAGTGTCAAAGTAAAATAAAATTATGACAATATCTAAATTACGTAGAATCTTTGTAAAAAACTCAAATAAAAAAAAAAAAAATTGACATTTTAAATTACATTAATCGTAATAATTATAACTTACGAGTATAAATACACAGGGTAATAAACTAATAACTAATAACTAACAACCATGCATATTCTGTTTAAATATTATATTGTTATCTTATGTTATTACTTACTATACAAGTATTATTATAGAGAAGGAATGTTGTAGTTTCAAGACAGAAATAGAGTATGAAAATTTAAATTTTAGAAAAAAATCAACCTTAACCACGTAATAGAAATAACGATTTCTAAATAGGTTTTGAATAAAAAAAATTCCATAGTACACGTTATAAACTCGATGAATTGCGACGGTGACTGACCTGAAGAATTATATGGATTGAAATCATCCTTAAAATAATATTATATATATTGTGAATATAAAGAACTAAGAAGAGAATGGATGATATCGGATCATCTACGAGCCATCAATATTCGAATAACTTTTAAATAGTAATAGTATTTGACCACGTATTTTGGTATTCGCGGTTTTCAACTATATACGAGTTGAAAGTACTTTTAGTGTTCCAAAAAATAAAATAACATCTAATAAACACAATTTTAATACCATTATTAGAAATGATAATATAAGACTACGATCGTCGTATTCAAAACGGGAAAATTGTGTAAATATATTATAATATAATATAATATTATATTAATGATTAGCCCCATTCATTTCTGTTCATTATATTTTACACTCTTTATAAGATTACACTGCCAACTTATGACGTACAATGTCCATTATTTGTAATATTAGTATAGAATGATAATTAGGTACTTATACATTTATTATGTATTACAATATTATTGCACGAGTATAATTTTTTTTTATTAGTTAGTGTATTAATAATAGAAAATTGGTTATAGTAATAAATACTATTAATGATAATGTATTATACATAAGTACATAACTATTCAAAATATTCAAATAAATTATTATGTTCTTATAGTAGTAATATTTATAAACATCTTTTATAAATATTAGGTACAATATATCAATATATTATTCGTTGATACAAGGATCTTCAGAAACATTCTTACCAGAGTCAAACGTTTCGCCGTGGTCGGTTCGGCATGAAGACAGTCTGCTGTAATTTTATATTAGTTTAATAAAATATTCAATAATTTTATAGTTTGTAATATTTATTCCATTATCTAATGAAATTTAATATATAAAATATTGTGTATTATAGTAAATATATATACTTAATAAAATTATAAAAACATACTCGTATAATATTATATATTTTATATAATTAATAATTAATGATCATAAATCATAAAATCATAATATTTCATATTATTTAAATTATACTATAATCTATAAAATAACGTCGAACTGTCTTTACACCGAAACGGCCACGCCAAAATGTCCTATACCGCATCCTGACATGTAGGAATTGCAAAAATTATAAGAATATTTTATATATTTAGAAAATATATATGCTCGTACGTATAAAATTTACACCTACCAAATAATATTATACTTGATAAGTTCCCTAACAATATGAGATATTGATAATTTAATATCCCAATGTGTTTAAAAATGCCTTTAACAAATATTACTATAATAATTATAAGCCTTGCTCGAAAATTTACCTTATGTTTTAGACTAAAATAACTATAAGAGTAACTATAATAATACTCAAAAGCCCAAAGGACAGAAGACATTCATTGTTACCCATAGGTTAAAAAATATACCAAAATATGATTTTTATATTCACTGCCTTAAATTAAATATAATTTATTAATACAATTGGAAAAAAATTGAAAAAGTGCAAAAATTGTATTTAGTCAAACGGGAATCGTACCACAACTATCATTTACCTGTTGAATAAAATCGTTTACTTTTTCATTTATTGAGCTATTTTTATTTAAATTTATTTTCATTTAAAGAGCTTTACTTGGGTAATACTTAGCTGTCATTAGGATAATAGTTTAAGGGTTTTTTCCTACTACAGCGGATTGGAAAGCGCCTTCGATCAAATACTTAAAAATTTAAAATACATCTTATTAGAATATTTATGTCACAAATGTATAATTTATATAAGATAAATACTACCTAATATATATTTTAAAATAAAAACTTACTCTTGTATATTTTATAAAACAATAATTTAAAGATCATTCCATTTTCCGAAAGAATTATATTTTATAAGCTCGGACATTTTAGATATTTACGAAATGTAATTTTAGGTTTTTAAGTACTTTTAACCACATTTAAAATGATTAATTACCTGAATTGTATTTTTATAACATTAATAAATCATATAGTACCCACCATACGATAAAAAAATAATAATTCTCAAGTTTGTAATATTTTTATAATTACAAATTACTTCAATATTTTTATTTAATTTTCATTAAAGTATAACACTATACCTTAATGGTAAATTACAGTAAAATCATTTAATTTAATTGCACTACAAAAATTTGAAATAAACTATACATAACATATTTTTGTAGGTAATATAATAATACATAATGTATGATTATCACACGTACCTATATCATTACTAAAATACTAATATACTACGTGATGGATAATATTATTCTAGTTGGGTACTTATTACATTTTAATTCCTCGAATTATTTACGCGTTTCCAGATAAAAATACGGCGTTTTGGACAAATGACGAAGTTGTAACATTCATACATATAATGTCTAAACATATTATTATACTACTGTCAAAACAACACTAATAATTTAAAACTGCGAGAAACGCTTAATGTGATCACTGGTTAATAGAAAAATTTATGAAAGTCACAACTCACTTTCTTAAGAGTTATTCCTGTAATCTTACATTTAATGTTGATTTTATTCATTTAACGGAATCGACCTACTGATGTCATAGAATTGAAATATCTTGTAAAAATACAAATATTATATGGTTTTTTCGACAAAAATGTTAATAATCAGACTTTTTCATATACAGATATAATATACTTACTTTATAATATTATTCATGTATAAAATTTCACGATCACCTGAGGATTATTGATTAATTGTATATTATAAATAAATAAATAATCTTAGAACTTACTTATGAATACACATTTACTACCTACGTAATTACCATACGTAGTATATATAGCTAAAATAAAAAAAACAAATAATAATCATATAAAATATAAGTATAATTATTTTTCTTACTTTTTCTTATTCTATTTTCAAATTCTGTATCATTTTCACAAATATATATATTTATATATACTCTTAGTAATAGTGTTATATATCGTCATTGAAAATTCTAGTATATTAAGTTAAAATATAATATAAATTTTTTCATATTTACGTATTAATGATGAAACATGAAAGTACGAGTAGGTATACCTATGTAAATATAATAATTTGTAAGACACAAGTAAAATAAAAAAAAATCACCATTTATTCTTTTTGACTATTCGTTTTACGGATTGAATAGGAATATAATAATTATTATATTTATTAATAATAATTGATGTATAAAAATGTAGTTTTAGATGTTTAATTTAAATAGCAAACAGTAATATTTATGTCCTTATACAATATAATATATTATTATAATAATTATTTTAAACCTTCGTTATACTATTTGGTATATTTAATTAAAATACTACCTGTTTGTACGTCAAGTATTCAATGTTCAGAGATTATCAATATAAAATATTAAAATTATAATTAGGTATGTCGTATGCATAATATATAAAATTGCAATTTTTCTCCAGAGAGAGATTAATGATTATATAACCTCCTATAAAGTTTTTTCAATAAATATTTAACATAATAAATATTATAAAATACAATTTTATTTAAAGTATTAAAGCAAAAAAGTAATCAACACAAATTTAGTCATTTTTAAATCCGATTATTCGATTATAATATAATATTGTGGTCCATCGGTGAACTCAAAACAAGTATTTTTCGAATTCGTCGATTTATTATAAATATTTGGATGTAAAAATCTACCGTTGATCATATTATGATTATGATTGTAATTAATATTAAATTTATACATTTATAATTATGTTAAAAAAAAAAAAAAAAATTTAAATCATCATACTACACTCTACAGTGTATATAATATATATTAGGTATGTGTATATTATATTATATACTCTACAGTGTATATTTTAAGCTCCGTTATTTCGAAACAAAACGGCGACCTTATGCTATACAAAATTACGGTATTATAGTGTCACTTTAACCTTGCAGCTCGCTAAAACCCGAGGTCCTTGAAGAGTTTAGTCTCGAATACTTTATAATATTATTATTGTACTATAATCGGATATAAATATATAATATTTTGTAGAGGACGATGGTGGTTATCGTCTTTGAGTGTTCCGGATGGCAGGACGATCCGTTTCCATTACACTTACACCGAAGACTACGACGACTATAGAAGATCAAAATGATATGGGTTTTTTTTCAAAGCACATTAAGTTTAACTTAATATATTATTATGAATATTTATTTTATATATATATATATATATATAATATATATATAATATATATATAATGAGCGTCCGGTTTAGGAATGCGACACTAAACGCGAATAATAATAATATACAACTTTGCGAAACTGATTGATTAAAATGATTCTGTCAACACGGATATCATCGACTTCATCATATAATTGACCAAATGCATAAAATAATAACATTATGTATACTATATATTATTATTTATTTATTAGAAATATGCTAATAATAGCTTCGTAATGTGTGGGAATGCATCCACGTCTATTATCCGACCGTCGAGTGCATATCGGGTGGACGGAATTACGGATAACAAAAACGATTGGAATTAAATACGTTCTAAATGCTTTGATCGCCTTGTACACATGCTCACCGGTAAATACTAATATATTGTATTATATAATGTCCGTCTTTTAAATTTTTTTATATTTTATTATACGCGGGTAAGAATAATATGATACCTACGTAAACGATAGGGCTCGTATACTCGAAATTATAATAAACTTTAGAAAAACATCGCATTGTGAATAATATTATGCATCGGACTCCGAAATGACTTGTTTGTACGTATAATATACACGAGTATTCATTTTGTGTATTATTCATCGATAAAAATATATTATGTATGATAATATAAAATATTGTGTAGGTTTTGTCGTTTTGATGTTCGATTATAATTATTATGTTGTAGTTATAAGAATCGTATGAACATACGTATTTATTTTTTATTTTTTAAAAATATCGAATGATAATATTTTGATAATATTTTTAGCTAAATAATAATCATAACGACATGCAACATGCGTTTCAATAATAATATACATAAATAATAAATAAGTACCTATTTGATATGCGTATTTCTACGGTTTTTATTTCACACAATAATAATAGTATGCAGATCACCTTGTATAATATACAAAAAATCCTAAAATATTTTTATAATAATTATAACACGTCTAGTGATTTATTTGTTTTTACATTAAAACGCAAAATATGTATTTTTTTTTTTTTAACTATAATAAATTAGCCATATAATTTATATTATTTTTCTAAAATTACATATACCCAAGTTTATAACATTGTTTTTAAAACATCCTGTTAATATCGTTGAGTTGACATTATATAATATTATAACTATATTAAATTAAATATAGGTGCCAATATTATGTTTGTTAAATACATATACTTGGTAATATTTATTATGCATTATCAATATGTTTTTATTCTTTAACATATATAAATATAAGATAGTATATCGCAACAATGTATCGATATAATACCTACTTGTATGTACTCGTATTATAACGTTACATAATTATCTTGATTATGTACATTTTTATCATATTATTTTATTTATATCATTTTTTCCAACTTTCATTTGATTATGTATTTTTGCAGTTTATTATGTGAAATTTTTACTTGATAGGTACATAAATACAAAAATTATAATACGTAATCAATCCATCAAATATTAAGATAATTTTAAATTTAGCGTCAAAGAACGGACAATAGAATTGATACGTTTTTCATGCACGTTGAGGTACACAGGTTTATACTATAATAATATAGTTGCTATTTATATACATATAATGTTTATATTATATTCTTAGTTTTATTTTTTTTATATTTATATAGGTAAGTATTATTAAAAGAACCGATAATATGCCTACCTATTACCTATAGTCTATAATTAAATATGTATTTGAAAAAATAAAAAATAAAACTTTCAAATCTTTCAATCTTAAAATTGAAATTTTTTATTAATTTTTTACTGGGGCAGCTAACATTCGTCGTATTATTGGATATGATATGATACTATTTAGATAATATACTAATCAAGTTTCGATGTTTATATCATCACACGATATAATATTATTATGGATTATGATATACACGTATTATAGATACGGAATGATAGATTGGGTACCTATATTTTAATATTTAGAAAATAATATCGAGTTCCGGTTGAAACTGAAAAAAATAACATGATACGACCATTATTATTAATAATAATATTATAACAGGTGCCTGAACCATAAACGTATAAGAAAACAACTCGTATTTCGGTTCTTTTTTTTTTTTCTTAACTTGTATGAATCGTTATATTATTGGGTGTACCTACCTACCTAAATAGTTTTCGCGAGATAGAGCGCGGGCGGTATTTAAGACAATATTATACTCATTATCGTTATGGTTATTATAATTATTTCAGCGGATATATGAACGCGTCCGTATAGATAATATATTATAACATCGCCGTGCGGCCTGGGGCTACCGGTGAAAAAAATACACACACACACATAGGTACAGACCGCCAAAAGTAATTACAACAATCTCTATATATCCACATCACACACGCACACAATGCGATCGCCGTCGGTAGGTACTATTATTACCCATATCGAGTACGACGACATGTGTATACAGGGTGATGGAATAATAATATCGCATTAAGATAATAATAATAATCGAAACAACGCTGGTCGCACTGTTTTTGTAATAATGAACGCGATTCGGTCACCTTGTATATAATAGCATGCCTTAATATTATACATTACGGTATCGAATTATTATTAGTATTATAATATACAACGTATCGTATACTATACGCGTACGAAACATACTTATCTCTGTGTATGATGCAATTTACACCTAGTTCTGTTATATTACCGAGACCACCTAGACACACTAGGCACGCATGATGTGTATTATATACGACCTCCCTAATTTGGTCCGTGTGTGTATATATACCTAGTATTATAATGGACCAAAGTCGACCACCCTGGTAATTACCATAATATGCATAATATATGTATGATACTGGCGTATTTATAACATACGAGTACATATATATGATATATTATTATGGATACCGTATATAAACGTTATATATGCGGTCGGATATTATAGGCCGAGTCTTGGCGGAATCTTTCTCTTTTTATATAGAATATATTATTATTATTATTATTAAAGTTGTTCTCCAATCGTATCGTCGTATTTCGCAAATATTATGATTCTATAGCGAACGCATTCTATAAGATTTTTAAAAATACGGGCATTAAACTCTCTGAAAAAACTTAAATACCTCGCCATATATTGTTTTTTCTATTATCATAAAATTGTGTTAAAATTAAAAATATTTAATGCCATTGCTATATGATTTATACGAGTATATTATTTACTATAGTAAAAATAACATTAAAACGTATATAAAATTATTTATTTTAAATGCATAATTAAAGAAAAATATACTTTTGAGCTAAATAATATAGGTAAATCGTAGATACAATAATAGTTTAAAAAATAACGAACAAGTTTCTCCAAATAAATAATTTATTTAAAAATAATTTTAATTAACCATTTTTTTAATTTAGTAACAATTCGTGATAAGTTAATAACTAATTTATATTGTATAGTCACTATATAGTGTATAATTAATGTAAAGAACAATTTTTTATCCTGGCCATTTTTTTTTTTCTAAATATATACTTGAAGTGCAAACTCTTAATTTGCTATAACTCGTAAATATTTTATTATAAACGTGTACAATATTTTTTTTTTTTACGAAAAATACAATATATTATAAAAATGCGACAAAGGGTGTATGTAGTGAATATAACATATAATTATTATAATTATTTATACTGTTAAATTTCTTGTTACGTTTTGTTTTTTATTTTTTAATTCGCCTAAAATATATTATTTTGACGCTTTCTATAATATGGTACTTATTTTATTACTATTATTATATACCTACGTATACAAACAGACGTGCGGTTTTCTTTGGACAGAAGTCGTATATAATCAATAAACCATTAAGCCACCGTTCTAATGATCGCGCGTAAACTAGGTATATAATATCCCGCAGAAGAATCGTTTACCACGTTAACGGTGGACCTAATTCGGTGGTCTGATAGATATAATAATTATAACGAGGCGAAAACGTACTTATTTTCAGTATATATACGCGTCATGTTAAAGTATCTGTAAAATATTACGCTGTACTTATAATATTAATTTTCAGTGGTTTGAAGGAGAGTATTATATTCAATTACGGTTACATTAGTTAGATATAATATAAGTATAAGTAGGTACTTAAGTAATGTCTTAAGGACAACATTCAAGTATTCGTTAATAGTTAGCGCATTAAAATCACTTGTACGTAATATGGATCACTGTAATTATTAGATTTATGTCTGTAGATCATAATTCATAGGTAATAATAATAAAATCTTGCGGTATAATGTTACATAGAAATCGTTATTGAGTTGTAAAAATTTTACGCCTCTATATAAAACTCATACAACAGATACGCATAAACCTTTGAACAAATTCGTCCGATCTCCTAGTAATATATTAAAAACGTAATACTTATAATATTATAAATAATAATTAACATTTTATTAATCTTTATTTTGATACATACGTAAATGTACTTGTTTTAAAATAAAAATCGTAGACGAAGTTATCGTACTATTTAAAAAATATATTAACTATACCTAACCTAAAATAATATGAAATTTACATCAATGTTATTATAATAAATATTAGATAAATTCATAGTAATCTAATTCCAATAAAATAAACGCGTGTCCAGTTTCTGAATGCCATATTTATTTTTCCAATATTATTAATAATATATTTTTTTGTTTTTGAACAAAATAAATATTGTTTCTGTCTGATTTTTATAACTCAATAATATAATTCACTATAATCAATACATTTATATTCTATTTAATATTATACCGAATTTTATTTAAGTATAATATTATTTGTTGATTTAAATATTCTTAACAAATTTAAAGTATACCTATTGTATATTATTCAAAATATGACGTCAAATTAATATTTTATTCAGTCCGATTATTTTAAAATTTGTGAAAAATTAATTGGAACATTATTTTAATAGATAACAATTTTTCTTGTCTTCGTCATGAGTTTTTTCCTGTGATTAGAGTATAGATAATATATTTAAATATAATTTTTCATTCGTGTAACGATGATAATTATTATTAACTATTATTATGATTTACTAAAACGTCGAGTGAACTACGCATGGATAGAATATAATAATATACACCCAAATAATTTAAAATATTATGATTTTTACGCAAATCGATCCGTCAACTGAAGGATATATAATTTATGTATATATTTATAGTGCCTATACGATTATAATATTATTGTAAATAAAAAAAAAAAAATAATAATAACTCGTGTCCGTCGCCGAGAAAGAAAATATATTAAACGTATTTATATGCACGTACTTTGCATAATATAAAATATATTTTTTTATTATTATTATTATTATAAGAGATCGAACGAACGTTTTTAACATGAACCCGTCGCCGTCCGTTGTCGACGCCGTTGTAAATCGTCGTCTGGAACCGATAAAAATAATAAAACGTCAGCGCCGCCGCTACGGAATTATTTACGTACATCGTGTTATTCGTATGACGACGGCGACGACCACCGGACGGGTCAAAGTTCTGAGTCGCGTATACTTACGATGACCGTTTTGGCCAACTCTTTGCCGTATAAATATGAAATTATTGGTACCTAACCTCACTTATTTGTTGCCGTATGATTTTTACATAGATTCATTTATTTCAAAGAGCAAACGAAAAATCTCTGAAAAGCGATTCGATGTATACATCAGTTATACCACAATAAATTAATAAATATAATATATTATAAACGTCAACATTTAGTGAAATAATCTTTGCCAATGTAAGAACGAAATAAAATTTCACTAAAAAAATTAATATTTTTTTAAATTTATATTATACAAAAAATAAGTAACATAAAATACAGAAATTAAAAAAAAAATACATACGTTTAACAATAGGCTTTATAATATTTATAGTTTTTCGATTTTAATTGAGTCAACGTTCGTCTCGTTGAAATATCTTTAATGTATGTATTCTTTGTACTATTATATTTAATATAACATGAGGGTGTAATATTAATTTGTAATCATATGTACCTATATCAATATAATAATAATGGAACCATATTATATAAATCGTGTTTAATTTTAACATATCTGAATAAATATAAAAATGTCCTAAATTCATTTGTTCGTTATAATATTTAACAGGTACATTTTCTTTTTTCACTTCAGTTTCTAATTAATTTAATTTTTCTGAAGACGACTTTATAACAAAATAAACGAATTTTATTATTTTATATCGTAAAATTTGTATATTAATTATTTTTAATACAAATATAGTAATATGTAAAATATAATTTTTATAGTGATAAACTGATAAGTGACCGTTTACGTAATGATTGTTATAAATTAATAATATATATCTTATTTTTTTATCATTATTTTAATTTTTATAATCGTGATTATGCGTTATGAAGTTTAGAATAATACATCATTTTTGTTTTCTTGTTTCATAATAATTTTATAATACCTATATAATATGTGTTATGTTATTCATCTCTATATATTTTGGCGTGGCTATCGAAACGGACGGTTGTATAATTGTTTTCACGAACCTCTGAATACTTAACAAATAAAAGTAGCTTCGAATTCCAGTTGGTATAGTTATTATCATGATCATCGGATATAATTTGTATTTATCGATTAGATAAAAATAAATTAATTCGGTCGTTACGCAAACTGATTTTAATAATATATAATAATATTGAGTATACTCTCATACGAAATTCGTTCAAAAGATTTATGCTCCCGCCATGACCTGTTACTACAATAATATACAGCGGTAAGTTTCAGACGTCGCGTCACGAATTTTTTTCCCTATCATGCTTACAGTTTTAACTTTCATAATTATAATATATTATATTTTATTACCATAAACATATACTTATTCGTTTTAATTGTTTTTTTTACACGGTATAGTATAATCATTTTATTAAATGATATTATACGAAAATAATATTTTAACGAATATAAAAAACGATTATACGTTATCTTTGATCTTTTTTTAGATCGCATCTTTTCGATAAACAATTTTATATACGTAATAAAAATATTGTTATAATTTACTATATTATAATAGGTACGTGTATAGTTATGGATTGGAAACAAATCCTGGTCGAAATGTAATTTTTAAATATTTCGTTATTTTAACACTTTATAACGATTCATTACGGGTGTAGGAACAAAAACATAATGATCAATATAGGAGCAATGTAAGAAATATTAAATTATACTAGGTACTTTTATACTCAAACTGAATTATTGCGATTATATTTTCCAAAAAACACGTAGCTATAGAGAACTAAACAATTTTTTTTTAAAATTTTTAATGTTTATATGACAAAATTATAATTTCCCTTGGTCATATTTTAAAAGCATCACGTATAGTTAAGTTTATACAAAATTTTTAAATTTAAATTTTATAATATTTTGTTTTGGTTGGAATAATATCTTTACCACTTCTGTTCATCGCGGCGAAGTCTGGTTAAGAATAATCCGTTTTTCTTTTATATAATTATTCAGTAGAACCCGCCTATGTCACCCCTGGAGCTTATCGCCATCAACCGCTTACCCGGTAGCAGGGTAGGGTAATAACGAAACGTAGGTATAATTGAGGGGGTGTACGGTAATAATATTTATACGAATACACTAAATATTAATATTATAATATAACTTAGTCGTATATGTTCACGTAGGTATGTAATAACAACATATTTATTATTAATACGTTATGAAAGGGGGAAAAAATTACGGTTATATAATAATATTGTTATTCTTATGTTATGGTAGCGCACGCGCGGAAATTTATCGCGCGAAACACGTCGTTTTTATTATTAATTTCACGCGGTCGTCGGCCGGCCGCGCCGCGGCGGCGTCGTTCGTGATGCGGCGGTCCGCGCGCGTGCGAGATACGATCGCGTTCGCGCCCGCGTCAAACGCGAGAAATTATTGCGTCGCGATCGGTCATCAATTAAAATAACGCGAGCAAGGAAAAATAATATTATTTTCTATATACGCGAATCATTATAATGCGCACGCGCGTCGTGTACAACGAGTATTATTATAATAATATTATAACGTACACAATTTTATTATTATTTATTCTCTCGAGAAAGATACGGTTATAATAAATAATAATATTATTTTATGTTAATATATCGTAAACGCGCGATAGTAAATAATAATATTATATCGTTTTACGCGAGTTGAACCGCGGATGAAACACGAGACGGTTTTCGTCCGACAAAACGCCCGCGTCGCGTCGTGTACGGCTGATAATACGAGTATTAAAATATTATTATAATTTTTCCTCGCGTGTTTTATGGGATTTTACGCGAGAAAACGACTCCGCGCGGTGTGATATGCCACATTACAATCAGGTCACATCGGGTCGCGGGAGCGCGCGCGCGCCACACGTTTTCAATTTAATTTAAGACACGCGAACCCGATGATAAATCGACCGCGGCCACGAAACGTTTCGTAACGGCGACGACAACGTCAACGGGCGTTTCGCAATCGGACACCCTCCAGCGGCCACCGCGACGAAAACCCGAGGAAACGCGGAAAACGCAACCGTTTGACGACGGTACGGACTGTTTTTGGATTCACATCCGATCGTCGGGAAAAACAATTTTTTTATTTATTTATTGCGATTTCGCCATTTTCTTTTAAGATTAAACTACGAACCATAACAACACTTGAACTATGATTTTGAAGTGAACAAATTTAAGTTTTTGTTTGGTTGACACAAGTATAATATTATCTAGAAATAAGTTCATTTTATACAATGTCGTTGTTTGACACAACACACAAACCCAAACGATCTTCAATAACATTCCTTGGACGAGTTTTCGGATGAATCTGTTGTTATATAAATTACCTAAGAAAATTTACATAAATCTAGTTTTTTATTACTTTATTTATTTTATAATTATAAAATCGTTGTTCGAACTATATTTGAGAAAAATTGTGTTTTTACATGTATATAAAATGTTATTATTAGATTACATTAGAAATATATCGAACGATTATAATAATGTTATTATAGGTACCTAAAAATAATTTGTTTCCAGAAATATTTATATAATGTTACCTAATAATACGTTATATGGAATATTACCTACTATACATAGGTATATATAATATTATTATCGTTTATTATTTCATTTTATTTTAGAAGTGGTTTTTTTTATCATTTTTTCACATCCTACGATTGGGCTGATGGTCGTTTTGCCGAAACATCGTTATTATACTTATACGCCTAATAAATATGTAAATTATCGTCGAACTGACACAACATTAGTCACTGCCGTCGACAAGTTTCACCGGTACAGTAAAGCAAATGTCCACATAATAATAATATGTAGGTACGTATGTGAGCATAAAAGTTTTATGTCAATAACAAATCAAAATATAATCTTTCATGAATCAGTTGCTCAATTATAATAATTGTCAACAATAATAATCCAGTATAACATTTATATAATTATTCTTATTTTTAATTTTTTTTTTCTTTTTATATTAAAATTCGTAGAATCTTTTGTACATTATTAGGTTGTTGAAGTTCTTATTTATAGTGCAAATAAAAAAAAAAAAGAAAAATATATATAATATTTTCTAGTTCAACGGCTAGCCTATCGTCTACGAAAAAAAAATATTTTATACCGTTGGTATTAAATCTGTAGAATTTAGAATGTAGAATTTAAAACCGCATAACATATATAGCTTAGCAATCTTACCTAGTATTATATAAATAATTCGTAGAATGTGATATTTTATTCTTGTAATAATAATGATAATAAAAATAATTATAATAATGATAATAATAATAATAATAATAATAATAATAATAATAATAATAATAATAATAATAATAATAATAATAA
>JAIUCT010000028.1:4371900-4388163 GCA_021307375.1 Tetraneura akinire
TAATAATAATAATAATAATAATAATAATAATAATAATAATAATAATATTATTATTATTATTGCCGTATGGTTGTTATATACGTATATAAGAAAACGTCGGTTAACCGATTTAATTAGATTTTCATCATGGTGCCGGACAGGCCCCGGTGACAAGCCATGATAGAGATAGCAGAGAGAGAGAGAGAGAGAGAGAGAGACGCTTCGTACTATATACATAATAATATAATATTATTATAAAACGCATTTGCCGACGTTGTCCATTATTATTACGACGACCATAAACGGGCCGACGGGACCTAGACCAGAGCACATAGCAGTCGTATAATATTATATTTATTGTCTTAATGAAGTCGTACTACAGTGTAACGTGTTCTCATTGTTTCTTCGTCTCTTTCGTTCGGTCTCGCTCGTTCGTTCAGCGCCGGCAGCCCGACGGGCGTATGTTGCGTATATACCACGACGACCGTGGCGGCGGCGATAGGGAGCGCGCGCTCGCCCGTCCGTCGTCCTTTTAGAGGATTACGTCTCAATAATCGTCTCGGGCATAAAATATACGTATCACTGTATCTGCAGTTATATATAATCGCAATGACGGTGATTTGTGGAACGGACTCGAAGCCCGTGCGCGTTCAATCAATTAATAATGCGATCGTGTGTCTCGCAGTTTCCATAGTTTATTCCTTATATTTTTATTTTTTCTACTTTCCGACCATATATAATATAAGTATAATGCATATTATGTGTATTCCTCCGAGATGTCAACTGCAGAACTTTCCGAACGACGCCGGAGACGGAATTATATAATAATAATAATAATAATAATAATAATAATAATAATAATAATAATAATAATAATAATAATAATAATAATAATAATAATAATAATAATAATAATAATAATAATAATAATAACACAAACTCAGTTTTATGTTTGCCCTTCGACGGTTTCGTATTCAACGAACGCGTGCTCGAATGATGTATTGCTCGACGCATGATGATAATAATATTATTCTATCGTATATTATATTTGAAAATCCAACGGTTGTAATTATATTATAATGCAGCGGAAACGGCGAGACGACATCACATCACTATATAGTTAATGTGTCGCCCGCGAGCCGATTTGTGTTGCAATATATATATATTGGTATATACACGTAATAATATTATATATTCTATAGAAATTCCGTTTTTCTCTGCTCGCGGTAATCGCGTGAAAAGAATATCAAACCGTATACTTAAACTCGACCAAACATATGTAACGAAATTTTCTATAAGACGGAAATATTTTCTTCAGTAGAATTATGTATACGATAGTAACATATTATAGTACAAAACGAGGGATGTAACGAAACGATTTCTTTTTTTCTTTAATATATAGGGAATTGCTAAAATTATATATTTTGAATTTTGATGATAGTCGAACAATGAAAATATATAAAATCAAAGGAAGTTATATTCGTGTGGATACTGGTCTAAAGAGGATAGTGTTGAATTTTGCTTACAATTTGAATGCAATGATAAATCATTACATTCGAAAGACGATTCTGAGCGAAGTCCATCAGATAATATATACGTAGGTATGTATTGATTAAAATTTTTACATTTATCAGCCTCTACGTTCTACATAAATAATTTATCATAAAACACCTAAATGAGTAACCTACAAACTCAAATCTGACAGTACTTCGCTCAGAATAGTTTATCGAATATAATGATTTATCATTGCATTTAAATTGTAATCAAAATTCAATACTATCCTCTTTACAATTGTATCAATTCCACACCAGTCTCCCTTCCCTTGATTTTTTTTATAATTTAAACAGCTATAAAAAAAAAAAATCGTAAATGTAATAATTCACAATTAATTTGAACTGAGTTAAGTATAAACTGTACTTATTAAGTTACAATAATCAGTGGCGTATTTGTATATTCAGCGCCTATAGGCCTGTAGAAATTTGCCACCTTAAATTACTAAAATATAAATTTATTGGATGCATGTTAAACAGATTTTATTGAAAAAAAATTATCAAATAAAAAAATATTTAATTTTCACAAAATATTGTTTAATTTTTTTATTAGTAAAAAATGTTTTAATATAAGTACATAAATTTTATTTTATTATAATTTACGTCTACTTTTAGTTCTTGCAAATTCGTCAATTAAATTATTGCCATTTAATTAATTTAATATTTTACTCTATTAAAAGTAATAAAGCTAAACTGTTCATTAATTATTAAATAAAAATTTCTACAGGTGACTCTCACCAAAATAACTAAACTGTTCAATTTATCATGAGTTTTGGTAGATCTAATTAAGTACAATTTTAGATAAGAAATTTATGTAAAACAGCCTTCATAAAATACGAGTATAACAATATTGTTGACAAATAATATTATATTATATTAGCTTCTTTTGCTATTATTTTTTTTAAAAAATTAAAAATTAAATATACTCTACTATGAATAAGAAATATATTACCTACATGTAATATTATTGTGAGTTTTACAATAATAATAATATGATATGTGTATTATAGACAGTTAGGTAAATAAAAAATTAATATAATTTAGAAATTTACCGCCTCTCAAAATTTGCCGCTGTAGGCCCGTGCCTACAGTGCCTATACGTAAATACGCCACTGACAATAATATTTTGAAAATTTTAAAAAAAAAAATTGTCAATTTTATTTAACGTGAAAATCGGAGCATTATTTCGGGTACCTAGTAAAAGTGTCTTCAGATTTTTTTTTTAAAAAAAAGAAAAAAAACACATCATACATTCTTCGTTTCGATCAGAATCTAATATTATACAAGCATCATATCTCGTTTAAATTCTATATATTAAATTATAATAATATATTGTTGCCGCGGTTATTATTAGAATATTATATTATATTATTACTCATATTATATACGAGATTTTTCACCTATCGCCGTCGGTCCAGGGACTCAGCAAATCTGCGCGTGATACTGTATATTTACTTGTATTATGTAGGGGTGAAGATAATACGCGGTCACGACTTGTACGTTCGTCGTGTAGAAGTATTTATAATAATAAACGCACCGATATTGCTATTTGACATACGCTCGTAATTCATTTTATTGCGGCGGCTCGAGAACGAGACAGTCATCGAGCTCGTGTAATTGAGCCGGTTATTCGGGAAATGTTATACGCGCTGACAGAACTGTCACACGCGCGTACCGCGGACCTTTCTCGCGCGGTAATGCAGCCGGGCCGTATATAATAATATTGTATCCTTGACTGCGAGCGATTATCGTCGCGACAACCGGAGGGTATAATAATATAATATACGAATTTCTCGGATGGATATTATATAAAATATATTTTATTAAATATAAATACATAGCGTTAAGTTTGCGATGATAAAACATTATATTATTACATCAAAATAATAATAAAAGATTTAGAAAAGTATATTGTAATAATTTATATATTTTATATTATTATTATTATTATTCAATTTGTAGCAGAAGAGACTTTAACGAATGTACACAATATGTCTCATTCGATATGATTTTAACAATAATGATTTACCGTGGTTCGTGCGGAAAAACTAAAAACGCTACGTACATAGATATTTTATTCTTTATTATTATTATACAGAGTATGTACAGCATTACATTATAATATTTTTTACTAAAAAAAAAACCATGATATTTTTTATGAAATCGAATGAAACGTGAATCGTTACGATATAGATTATATTTAATATAATAATAATAATATTTTATTATATTATATTATCATATTTGATATCGCATTTACGTGACTATAATATGTACATTGTACATATATTATAATGACCGCAACAAAAATAATTTATTGTGTTATGTCTTATGTTGATTATAAGAATAATATTATAATAATATAATATATATATATAACATAGTTCATGGACGACACGACGATGATGACCCTATGGTTTTACGTATAAATGTGCACGTTCCGACGTGTGTAATGTACCCCGGATACGTGAGCGATATCGAATAACTCGTTCGGGCGATCGGCCGGTCGCGAATGCGTGACGAGACCCATGACGTAGATATGCGCCGCACCGTCGAATTTATTGCTGTCCAAAAAGCGGACACGCGACTGCTTTATCACGTGTGACGTGTGTAAATATAATATCTGCAAATTATTATATATAACTTGGTATGATAATATCGAGTGGTTGGGTAATTCGTGCACCCCTCACTTTTTACTATCAAATTTAAACTGGAAACTATATTTTGCAAAATATTTGCAATTGTTTGCAAATTGGTTTTTAGAATTTCCATTTTGTAGAACATTTTTCAATCATCTTTAGGAAAGAAATCCTTAATTGGTTAGGTTCCTAAATGGAAGGTAGGAGAGACATTAATATATTACACAAAAATATTAAGATATCAAAATGATATGATTTTTCAATAAAATAATTTTTTTTGTTTCTTTTTTTTTTAAACCACTTAAAATTCTATTTGATTCAAACTTTCAACAACTGGTTATACTCACCATAAAAACAAAATATCAAATCTTATTTTTATGCAGCCCATAAGAATTTAAGTATAATAATTTTAAGAGTTTCTTTTCTACGGGTTTTTGTTGTTATTAGAATATCAGCATATAATTTTCCTTAAGGGTAAACAATATCAACTAGTATATATTTCTAATTGAAAAACCAATAGGGAAAAACACGTTTTCCAATAAACGACAAGTTTAGGTTTTTCATATACTATTATACATTCAGCTATACTGCTTTTATAATCGTACGACCATTCTGCGATAACCAAAAAAGAAATCAGTGCAGGAAATTGCTATAAACAATTAATTCAAGCCTGCGGACTGCGTTAATTAGTAATTATGAGACACTAAAATTGTTCTCTCATTGCCACGATAATCATAAAATCGACTGTAACACACATAATGATATTGATAATATTATTAAAGATAATAATATAGAAGAAATTATCATAAAAATGATAAATTCACCTGTAGTTTATCTATTTATAATAATGTTATAGTTTACGTAAGAAATCGTTCGACTATCATATTAAGAATAAAAAGAAATAACCTGTTAAATAATACTATTAATAATTACGAAAATTACAATTTTGACGTTTTCGTATATATAGTTATCACACCTTTCCTGTTTTTCAGGATTTATAGGAATAATTAATTTAAAACGTTCGTCTTCAGAATCTTATCTGACAACATACGAAGTTTGCCTAATCAATTATCCTGTATTATAACTGTTTATTTTATAGATTATGTCAAATATTGTTACGCAATAAAATATAAATATATAATGAGCGCTAGGAAATATAATGTCTTATTTTTATTATTAATATTTAGAATTTTTTTCTAATTTTCTAATTAATAAAAAAAATACTTAATTGCATTATTCGAGTATTAAAAAAATGTATGTCTTGTGTAATTCATTTATATTCTAACGAAGTTACAACGTATGGAAAAATCATATCGTGTCTGCATGGAAACTAAAGTTTAATCTTATTTTAGAAAATGTAATTTTTGGTAATTATCCCTAATATTGTTAATATAATTATTCCTAGGATAAAAGTAATTAAAAAGGAGAATTTATTGTTAAAAAAAAATTATTATTATTTAATAATATTAATGTAAGTATATATTAATAATATAGTTTGTATAAAGTACAATAAAATGAAATCTGCATTTATATAGTACCACAATAAGATTTCAAAGTTCTTAATCAATAATCTTATGGCTATATAAAATTCACTATTCAATAATTTTAATTTATATTTAATGTTTTAAATTAAATATAATTCATCAATACAATTAGAAAAAAGATGAGCTGATACTCCTGCCGCACAGGATACAGGTGTGCGAATTATAGCGTTTAATTTTAATTAGAATTTGAATGCAATGATAAACCATTGCATTCGTAAAAACGATTCTGAGTGAAGTTCAGTCAGATTATAATTTTCGTTTGAACTAAAAATATCAAATTAAAATAGCTATAAAAAAAATTGTGATTTGGGATTTTTATAATATTTTTTTAAGTAATATTTAAGTATACTTCAGTAAAATTTGCAGACCAAAATACCCAAAATTGACAATTTTATCACACATTATATACGTAAAAACGTGAATTTTACGAAATATTCAAAGTCCTTTATTTTGGAGAAAAATTAACATAACGATTCCAAAATTATACCACATATATATAGTATCTATGTGAACATTCAAAAAAATTTTAGGTCTCTATCTTAAAAATTGCCCAAGTTATCGAGAAATATAGAAATCGAATTCGTCAAAATTTCATTTTTCGTGAAAAATGCCGTTTTTTCGTCATTTTTTCGAAGTTTTTTCTACCGCTTAGGGTCAATTTTGAGAAATTCGAAAAATGACCTAAATAAAGTACCAACTAGATCCACTTTGCTACCGGAAACATACCCTATTCGTGATAATTGGAGCATTATTTCGGGTAGTAAAAATGTTTACAGAATAAAAAAAAAAAAATCACACATCATTGTAAAACCAATACATTCTTCGCTTCGCTCAGAATCTAAAATTGAAAAAGGTGCAAAAATTGTATTTAGTGTAAACGGGAATCGAACCACAACTATCATTTACCTGTTGAATAAAATCGTTTAATTTTTCATTTATCAACCTAAATATTCGTTATTCACTGAATATGTATTAATATCAATTGGAAAAAACGAGATGACCATTTTAATCTAACTCTCCAGAAGCACTAGTCTTCTTCTGCTGCAGCGGAATCCAGTGAATTTCGTGTTGGAGAGTTTATTTAGTGGAAATATCTCTTTATTGGCGACGCACTTACGGACGTGTCGGACGTACAAGTGTTTTATGAATTTTTTCTTCTATTTAAATACAACTTTTGTTTGTTCCCGTAGTGATGAATATAAATAATAATAATATTATATTATATGGCTACTATAGCTATTCTGGGATACATATGCGGAAAGAACGCATAGTGTACGGGTGGAATAGTATTTTCTCCAAGAAAAACTATAAGTGCTAATATAAGTACGTAAATTTGGTACATTTTATGATGGCATAGGTAAGTTAATTAAATAGTTCATTCCTCTTATAAACATTTAATTGACCAACTTTTGTTATTTTTTTAAATGTTAATTTTATAAAAACCTATACGAATATTGCCTACGGCGGTAAGATGAACATTTGTGTTGCAAAAACAAAAATAATAATTTAATCAGATAATAAAATACAAAATACCCCATAGCAATCGAACATTATAGAGGCGATATGTTACCAAAACTTCTTAGTTAAAGTGCTATTTTACGTAATGTGACATTATTAATTTAATATTTATATAGATTTTTTTTTAACTTTATCAAATTTTTTAAATTCTTAAGAATTTTGTAATAATTAATTACTTTTATTAATATATATATATTATAAAAAATTTATTATGTTAAATAAGAATGCTGAATGAACAATTATAAAGTTACAATATAAATAATTTCAATTTAATGATAGGTACTTAATTAATGAACGGATAGAATAGTCATACATTCTCATTTTATAATACTATTTTTACATTAATTATAAAAATAATAAAAATTATATTTTAGTAAAATTAATAATTACATAAAATTATGAGGTAACCTACTCGTATATTTTAAGTAAAAATAATTTATTATTTCTGTTATTCATAAAATTGTAAAGGTAACATAACTAAATATATTATATTATAAAAGAAGAAAGAAAAAATGAATTTCATAACATTTTTACAAAAATGCGACAATGCTGTCGTTTCTATCGATTATTGATAATCGTAAATCATTCAGAAATGATTGAGAACTAACACTGTCAATAAACTGTCATTTATTAATTTTATGATATATGTTTTTTTAATATTATTATAATTTATAAATATAGCTTTTTAACCAAATCTTGTGAAGGAACATATTTAAGAATTCAATTATTATTCTTTTTTACTTTCTATTATTGAATTTAGAATTTATAAATTTATTAATATATGTAATTAAGACGATTTGTCAAATTTAAACAGAAATTTGCTTGACGTAAAAATTTATAATAAACTAGTGTACAACAGTAGTGTTAATACAGTTAATTTTATTTATTATATAATAAATAATAATATAATACTACGAGTAAAATATTATTCCAGCATTAGTCATTATATTATTTTTTTTTTTTAATTTCAAAACATATTTTTTTAAATTTGCAATTTCATAGTTTTTATAAAAAATTCATACAAAATGTAGAGATTAGAAATTACTTTTAAATTAAGAATTTTCAATATTAAACGAAATACGAAAATATTAAATAAAAAATTAGAAATTAGACATATAATTATAGAAATAAAATAATCTTTAGAAATTTATCCATTGGTATTTTACAAAAATATACTATTACATGATTTAAAAAAATATACGAGTATAATGTAAATGATAAATTTCTATATATATATTAGTTTTGTCGGTTTACTAAAACTAGGTACATTAGTAACTTTTTTTATTACTTATTAATATATACGAGTATATATAACGCTTAACAAAATGACTTTTTCAGAGCGTACGTATTTTGAACTCGAACATCATTTTAACCTCCAGCTATTTTTTTATCGTTGTCAGTGTTCTTTTCGTCGAGTCATTCTGTCGTCGTCATCGCTGCATATAGTGTCGTAAAATCCCGTTAAAGTCTAATGGCAACGACGACGCCGATAATAGCTCGAAGGCTTAAAATATTAGCAACCACTGCATAACTAAAACACTTTTTGTTGGATCCATAATAATTAAAATTTGATACTTATAAACCTTGATATTCATGAATTCATAATATTCTGGTTGAATCACGTCAAAACTATTCTTCAGTAAAAATATGGTTTTAGTTATTTAAATTTATTTAAATTTTTAATATATTTAAGTAGTTCAAGTAGTTCAAACTATTTCAAAATATTAATTGAACGTCCTTAAAGAATATATTATATTTTAATATGTTCGTAATGAACTGCTAATATGCCAATACATAAAAATAAAAATTAAACCATACCTAAAAATAAATAAAAGGTAGTGTGTTAAACAAAAAATCGATGTAACTTATAATGTAAATATTTTAGATTAAATGAAATTTGGAAAATAATAAATAGAATTCAACTGCCCAAAATCTATTTTGATTAACACGACTGCTGCAATTCATAAAAATATTTTTTTTTTTAAATCAGTAATATAGATTTGTAATTATTATTGATTAATGATTATAATTCTATACGAAAAAAGATTAGATACGGGGATTATCATACTTGTCGCACTCGTATAAATTATTAACAAATATAGTACCTATAAAATTATAAAAACTAACCGAGATCGTATAAAAAAATGTCGAAAATAGAAAGAAAAATGTATAACATATACATACCAATGGTATACCGCAGTTATCGATGGCGGTAATGGTACCCACAGGGCAAATTTCACTGAATAGTGAAAGTGTGTGTGTGTGTGTGTGTGAGTACGTGTGTTGTAGTTTATAGTGTAATACAAATCATTGAGAGCAGTTTTTAATTACCCCTTTGCAGTTTGTAAAAATAACGATATGTGGATCAGGCGGCATTACTAACGATAATTCATAATAATATTACCACCATCGGCAGTATAACTGCCCATAAGCCATAACTATATTATTATTGCATTATTATAATATATTTTTATCTCCCGTCTGTCTGCTCTGAGTATAACACGTGAAATAATTTAGAAATATATTATTATTATTGGTATGTATACTGCGAGGCATTTTGTGTTCGCGGACGACGACACGGAGTGAGATGGATGAAAAAAAAAACGTGGTTTTCGGCTCCGCCGATGAAAGTCGTCCTCCTACTCGATATATCCTCCTCGATATAATTATTTATTTTAAAAAAATTTTGTTATAACTTCTCCCCCTTTAGCCCTCTATATATTACTGTTATGTGTAGTGTATAAATAATATAAGTATACATTATAATATAATGTAAGTGAAAAGTGAGTACTCGTTTTGTTGGACATTTTACATGTCGTGATGGCGCGCAAATTAATGAGGCCAAACCAAAATTATGATTATACTAACGAGATAACAATAGCTATTATAGTTAGGTATTAGCTACTTCTTGTGATCATATTATTTATATTCTGCCTAGTAGCACTTTCATTATACTGTACTTACGAGCCTCGACGATTTTCGATTCAAAATTTCATATTCTCCACTTCTCCAGTCGAATAATATGAGATCTAAAGTTCTCGTAATAAAATACAGGATACAACAAAGGATACAAAGGATGATCATGAACAAAGGATAAGGCAATATTAAGAATAAGATTTAACTGCAGTGATAATCGTCGTTATTGAAAAAACGATTCTAAGTGAGATATATTGATAATGAATAAATGATTAAAAATGTTATCATTTTTATATACGAGTAGGTGTCCCGAAATTTAATACACGAGTATTATATTAAATACGTAAAATTAAATCAAAATTTTATTACACGTAAGTAATATTACAAATGAATTAGTAGGTATTGTATATAATTATTTAATATATTAACTATTAGGTAACGTAGAAGTTTTCTATAACATTTTGTTGTCTATTATTCAATATCAATCGCCACCAACACTATTTTCCTGCGTTCGTTCCTGCTTGTATTTCGTTATACCTATATGTGAATAGGTACTTAATAAAACGTTCTTGTATCCATGATATAAATTTCAATATTATCATAAAAGTAAATTAAATTAAATTTGTCAAAATTATGATTTCTGTGAATTTTCTGTTTTTCGAAATTTTTTAGTAGTTTTCTTACCGACATGATCCGAAAATAAAATAATTAGAAATTTAACAAATATTTTTTAAATAAAATACCTCTACTTTCTAGACAAAGTTCTCTACCGAATGTTTACGTCAATTGTAGTAGTCGGGCGGCACTTGGCCCATTATTTCATCCCCTAAAATTTTTCCTTATAAACTAAAAAAAAAAAAAAAAAAACATTGTTAACCCAATACGCCATTTTCATTTCGCGTTCAGTATCTACTAAATACAATAATTTATAATATTATATTATTTTAAAAACTGAATAATAAACTCAAACATTATAATACGTATAATATTTATATTATATATTATAATATTATCATAACAACATGTACTTTTTAATCGTTCGTACACACATCCATATTATATCACATGGCTATACAACTGCCGATGTTCGTGTTTTACAATATGTAAAATAACATAATATGAAAGACTTGCTATGTAGGTATGAGAAATTATTGTAATCGTATTAAGGTTAAATATATATATAATATATTTTTTAATCGAATATCATACGATGATATTTTATTGAAAACTGTGCAGTTTTGACATCGCGTGACTCCAAATGCTCAGTTTAATTTATACGAATCCGGCCGAACCTTATCTTTTGTATATATATATAGGTATTAATGTATAATAATATGTAACATAAAATATATTTAATATTATGATATGCACGCGTATACAATAAAGCCCGATCGCGAATTGTTTTTAACTATTGGACCGTACGCGGCGTTATGTATTTGCGCACATTATAAAAACGTATACACTTTATAATGATATACCTATATGTAAAATACGAATTTCAACAGATATGCAAATCTGCAGGTAGAGAATATAATATGAATTTATAGGTTAAGTATATAATATTATTATAATATATTGTTATTTTCGATTCGTGTTTTATCCGACATTATAATATAATATACGGCATTATTTTTATATTATGTTCTTATATGTAAGTATACCACCTATGTAATGTTATAATATTATTTTTTTATTGGATAAATTTTAAAATCTTGTCGTTTGTTTTCGATTGACCGACGATTGACATGACATATAACAATAATATAAGTATGTGCAGTCGACGATGTATATTTATTAATATTATAGGTACATATACCGCGGTTGAAAAATATAACATTTATCGCCAAAAATTAACGATTTTATAAACTATATCCCGAGTAAAAAAACTTAAAATTGTCGAATTTCAGACACGCGTTACACGACATTCGTACGACGATAATATTATGTTATTATTCTAAAGGAGGAAAATGTTATATATAGGTACAAATAATACGAGTATAATATTATGGAATACTTGTAATTTATTCGTTTGATACGATTTATTTCGCTATAATTTTATTACGATACCGACGTATAAACAAATTTTTTTCCGATTCCCCCGCAAATGTCCACTGCGTTGAGGAGTATAACCGACGTATTATATAATATTGCTTATACGAGTAAGTGTTTCTAGCTATAATAGTTCACGTTTGCATAGCAGACCTTTACGCCCACGCTCACGACCGTGTTATAGTCTCGGTCGACAAATCGATGGAAAACGTTTTATTCCTCGTAGGTATAAAAAAAAAAAATATACGCGCGTATGACATTTTCGTGCCGGCGCTCGCGAACCACTACGGTAAATCAACCATAAAATATATTATTAAATCCAACAACAATGTCTCAGTCGATCGTCGTAGTTATATATAATATGTATATAAACACATATTGAGTATTCTAGTGATAATATTAGACCGCACTGTATACGTAATAGTAATAGTATTGGTAAAACTTGTAGTTCGGTCATGCAGAATGTGTTTAGAAGAGAAACTATCATTCATAATATTGTATTTGGTCATTGGTCAGACATTTTGTTGCCTAGACGGTCTAACCAGATAAGGCAATTTCCCTATAAAAAAAAAAAAAAAATATGTTATTCAATACTGATTTTCATATATTACAAATAAATATAATATAATAATGTATATACATAATTATAGGATAAAACTGATAAATCAAGATAAGCTTCTATTTTCTAAGTTGAAAAACCTATAAATTTATTTCAAAAACTGGTCATACCGTCTCAGTAATAAGTATAGATTGTCCGATCGCGTTTCGGGGTGGCTTAAGAATAAACGTATAATTTTAAAATATTTTCCCTTTTGTATAATATATTATATATTTCTGTGGTTCGATGGTTCACGATAATATTCATTAAAATAGCATAATAATTATTATGCATTATATTATACAAAATATTATTATATTCGTACAATTTTGGTTTTACGTGTGGTAAATTATACCACTGGTAATACGTAATAATTCTAATAATATGATTTTGGACGCATTCCCACGATGTTTGATACGACTAATTTTTATAATTTTTATATACAAAACGACGTGTGGACGTACCAACTTAACCAGGGTAGTTACCAACTTGTTCCGTCCTCCCTCATGACGCGTTTCATCAATTAAATTTACAAAATATACGAAAAAATTGTATACAATTATATATTATAATCTAAATGATTACGGTAAATATTTCAAAAAAATAATATTAATTAACGTAATATCGTAATATCATATTATTTAACGCAGAAAAGATTATATTTTATAAATACGCGACTGATAATTTTCAAACTCGTTTCACGAAAGATATAAGCGAGGATCCAAGGTATACCTTATGTGCACCTATATTCTATTAGCGTATACATTACGTAGGAGGTTGCAAAAATCCCCTTCCCCTTATGCCCCCTTATCTTTTTACGTGTGTGTGTGTGTGTATAACATTATAATATGTACGCAATAATAAAATACTCGTGTAAATGTGCGACCCCGCACTGACCCGCGCCAAAGATAGTTGCTCCGCACGTCGTGTTACAGTTGTCGGCCGCTGCGTCGTCGTCGTCGGTGAAAAGCGAATATATTAAAATATATCGTCGAACTCGCGCAAATAACTCAACCGATGGACCGACGTTAGTTCTATTGGAAAATTATAATATTCTTATCGTATAATATTCCATTGATATAACGTTGGGTTTATTATATTATAACATATATACGACTATATGTGAATATTTGTATTATATAGTCCACCTACAACAACTATATTATAATAATAATAATAATAATAATAATAATAATAATAATAATAATAATAATAATAATAATAATAATAATAATAATAATAATAATAATAATAATAATAATAATAATAATAATAATAATAATATACTCGGTGTAAAATAATAATATATTATAAAAGTGTAAACGAGTATGTGGATATTATTGCTCTCCGCCGGGACCGACGTGAATATTATAATATTAAATCATATATTATTATTATCGTTCGCGGGCGAAGAACTATCCGCGTTTTTTCAGTAGACAGGAAAAGGCGTTCGAAGATAAAACGTAATAACATTTTTATACTATCGTCGGATTATCAATACGGTCGTTTCCCTTTGATAAAAAAAATATGATATGACGCGTTGTTGATAAAAACAGTTGGTAGTTCATCCTTGGGACGGAATTTTCCTTCTACTTTACTTTCGCCATAATTTTACATCCGAGTCGAATGGACTAATTTATCGTAAAATAAAACCTAATATATTATTATTATTATTATTATTATTATTATTATTATTATTAATTCCGAATCAGAGACGTCTCGATTTTAATATCTTTGGTCGATAGTTTCAGTTGTCGATGGAATAAATTAAATTAAATGTATATGATATCGCCATTTTAACGGATAAAATTTATATTTACAATAAAAAATCAAAAGAGCGATTGAAATTTAATTCATTTTATAATAAACGCATTATATATGTATCTAAAGTGTATTATTATTTTTTGATACGGTAAAATAATGTCATATTTTATGATTTTCCGTTTTATATTAGTAAAAACACGATAAACTTTTTTTCGTATCAACAGTAAATTAATCGAATTAATATAATTTTATCGCTCGTAAAACTGTTAAGAAATGATATTTATATTAAAAATATTTGAATAAAATCGCTGTATTTTTATCATGCAGACACGAAATAGAAGATAACAAATAAGGAAAGCTAGTCAAAATGTCTTTGTTCAAAGAAAACGTACAATTTTATCTAATCACATTCCGTTGACAGACTATTGTTATCGCTATAAACACTATTATGAATTTATAATAATCGTTTTTTTAAAATTATTAAGCAACACATATACATTTCTTTCATTGGTGGGTGCATTTATTGCACTACTCATGTTTAAAAAATAAATTATTAATAATTAATATATACAATTTAATACAGTTACAAATATTTTTGTATAGAAATAGTAGATAGGTTAGGTTATTATCCATCAGTTTATTATAAATGAATATGGTTTATGTTTTTAACCATTCTATGTCATATAATAGATTGTATTCTTCATTATATTATTAACTTATTTGTTAGCTATTATATTTATATTAATATTTATAATTACATGTATTCTCAGCAAGAATTATAAACGAATTCATCATTCAATATTTATGTACCTATTATTCTCTTCATAAGAAGTGTAGGTATATAATAAGTTTTTATTATACTTATATAAGTATAACAATAATAATTACATTAAGTAATTGAGTAATCTACTAAATTTTGTGTAGACAATAATATACCTATATTATTATAATATTCTATTAAAATAGACATACGTATTTTCCTTTCCCACCAATTTATATATTTAAAATTATCTATAATCTGCCAGAAAATATTCTGATAAAATTTTCATATACAATGATAAGACCAGCAAGCACTACACCGTGATTCAGGCATAAAAAAATGTTCGTTTTTCTTTTAAAATCATACGTTTGTTGTGATAACATTATAGATTATAACATTTGACATACCTACTCGCCTTTTGAAAGTAAAATATAAAAATATAGCCCATATTATAGGTTTTCAGTTTTGATAACATAGATCTATAATACCGTTTCGATATGCTAATGAAACATTTGGGAGGTCTGTATATATAATATTATAATATATGGTATTATTATTATTATGACTTCAATCTAACCTAACCAATATAGTAATATAAATCTTTGAAGCTGAAATAAGTCGTTGTGGCCGAACCGCACGCATTGATGGCGTAGATCTACACGAAGCTCGAATTTTGAATGACAAAACGTGATTTTCATCGATTAGTATTTTTCTCTTCGCGTATTTGTATTATGTACTCGTACAATGTACTCATATTATATATTATATCCACCACACCCTATACCAACCGTTTATTTTATCGTATACACAATATATTATATTTTTATTATAATATATGCCGACTGAATAGCAACTCGTGGACGGTCGACCTAATAAAAATAATAATAATAATAATAATAATTATTATTATTATTATTATTATTATTATTATTATTATTATTATTAT
>JAIUCT010000028.1:4393163-4403301 GCA_021307375.1 Tetraneura akinire
ATACAATTTATATACTTATTCAAAAATAAATATTGTATAATAATTATTAAACAATTTTGCCTCAAAGTAAAACATGAAAACATTATGTAAAATATAAATTATGTTTATAATATTATAATAATATGTCCATAATATCCGTATATAATGTAAGTATACATTTTTTTTATTTTTTTAGTATAGATTATGCACCAATATATAATAAAAAATATTAAATTAATTATACGAATATTATAATTTATAAACAAGGTAATAAATAACGATTGAATCGTATTAAATCGCTCAAAATTGATATCTAAGGATTGGTTGAATTAAAAATTATTTAAAATCAGTATCACACCTGCTAAAAATGATGTGGATGTAATATTGTAATAACATTTCGTTATGATCTATGAATGATTTATTGTTCATAAATACATGTTTATTAATTTTATATAGTACCTATGTAATATTTTAAATTTTAAGTAGGTATTTACAATTATTATATTAACGAACGTATGATAAAAATATTATCATCATAAACAATTTTTTTCTGCCTACAGGCATACATAAACTATAGTTTAAATTTTACTTGAAATTTTTATTAAATTCTGAACTTAGATAAATAATATAATAGTTATATCTTATATTATGTGATATTCTGAAATGAGTCAAAATAAATTGTTTTATGGGTTTTTTTTTAATTTACTAAAAAAATGTATGTGACTATTATAATATAATATCTAAATGAAAAAAATAAAAATTATTTTACGTAGGGCTGTTCGATTATATTTTTTCATGATCGATTATAATTGTGCAAAATTAATTGAAAAATTATTAATCATTTGATTAACTGATTAATCGAAATCTAATTAACCGATCAATCGATTAATCGAAACAATGATTAATTATTTAATTATAAATTTGTATCGTTTATTTGATTCATAATATTGATTTATTAATAAGTTAAAAAGAAGTTGAATTGAGGGTGAATTTTATTTTTAATTTGCCTTTATTATCATTTTGTTTTTATATTTGTATTTATAATATGTATACTTTATACAGTGCACAATTTATCTTATGGGAATGGTTTGAGTACACAACTTTATGTTCATTGATAGATTATTTAATTGATTATTGTTCATTTCAAAAAACAATGGAATGGACTATAATAAATTAATAACCGATTATTTGATACATTAAAATTAACAGATATACATTTATTTCTTTTTAACTATTTTAAATATTTATTACGAAAATCCAATTACTTATTCGCATACCCTTTTAAAAATAATACCCACAAAATTATTCTGTACATTATTATTAATTATTATAATTATAATTATTGTTTAAGGTTCACATGACGATAACGACGAGAAGTCCTAAAGGAAATAAATGAAAACAAAAACAATAAAACAATTTTTTCAAATAAACACCATACCGTTTCATAATAATAGCAATAATATTAAAATAACAGTAACTGCAGGCGGCCAACTGTAAAACGAGAAATATTTTATTATGTGGAGTATATCACCCCCGCTGGCTTATATCTGTAGTATAATATTTTAATATAATATACGCTCCTTATACATAATGTCGTTTGTAAATTGCTAGCCAAGCACATTATTACATCCAATATTGGCGAACAGCGTTTTTAATAATTCAATAACGCGCATGATTTCGCCTGTTTCACCTCCGGACATCACGGGCACTCGTGACAGTTAAGCCGTTCAGGGTGAATTATTCGTTTCAATTAAATTCGATCGGCAAGCACATTATTTGACCCACCAAAAATCGTTTTCGATTTGTTTATTATGAGCACCTATGTATTCCAAAAGTGCATGTATATGGTATGTATATCACCATGGTAACTACTGGAAAAGATTTAAAATTTTCAACAAATTGTTTTCGTATTATGTAAGAAAACGCGAGATGATTAATCACTGCATTATTTTAATATTGTGTTCCGATCGATGAGATAGTTAATTATTTTGAGAGATCAATTTTTTTCTTTTTTTTTTTTTTTTTTTTGTAATAAATAATATTTTATTAGTTTTTATTACGAATGTTTTTATTGTTTGCTGTAAAAATATTATTTGAATTTTAAGATTCATATAAAATACATTATCCATCCGGACCTGTAAAATTATGGACGCGCATTAATTTATAATTGATTTCTACACGAAATATTGTATATTTAAATTATTTATGTAGTACTTATCTCCGAAAATATTACTAATTTTGAACCACTTTGTCGAATGCACTACTTACTTAAAATACTCGTGTTACAACGAAAGCGGTTTTCGACGTGTTATGTCTTTAACTGTTTAACCTTTACCCTAGATCGCATTGTGTTATTTAATGATACGAGTATGTTATATTAGAGTTACACATTTTAAGACAATTACATCATGAATATATTCATATTATTTCATTTTTCATATGATATATTCAGAAACCGTATTCTATTTTTTATGTAAAGTGCAATATGTTAAAATAATATTGACAGACATTTTAGGTATTCTGGGCAAAATTATTTAAATTACGATAATTGAAAATTTACGAAAAAATTTATGTAACACCGTCAAAGATTTACCTAAAATAATATAATGTAATTAATTTTATTATTATTATTATTTATATTAAAAAATTATTATACTGAAAATTGTGATATTTTGTTTTATTATTATATTATTGTGCATTTAATTTTATTCTATTAAGTTACATTAATTTCAATAGTATTGGTCGGCTAACATTGAAATTAATAAAACTACTTAGATAAATAATTTTATCAAATTAAAAATAATAATAATACTTAATATTACAATATTAGTTTTTAAATTAAATAAATCCAAGAAACAAGAATCCATAATAATATCATTACATGTTTGTATCATAACATAAGTTGATCGTAACTCGTAAGCACATAGTGCAATTATTGATACGCGTAAGCAATATTGGGAATATTCAGCTACTTTTTTCATTGTAAGTTGTAAGTGATTCACTAAATTTAATATTATAAAAATATTTTAAATTTATTTTATTATAAATTGTAATGTAATTTAAATATTTTCTTATAAATTTCATACACGAAAATAATATATACGACATACGAGTACATGATGACAAATTGATAACGTTATCATAAATTATACAGGGGCGACGGCGGCTAAATTTGACTACTGTAGTATACAATACTAGGTAAGAGGCGTGAGATAGCTCGAGTCGGTGGCGATAGTAGAGGCAGGTCAGTTTAACACACAGAGGAATCACGTCCTCCTATATGTTAATCCCCATAAGGAAACGATTATAGACCATACCTTTCTACCCTATTATACTACTTATTATATTTTGTGATCCGAACAGTCATTATACATCATAAATTCATAATACAATAATATTTACAATGAAGGGGCTGATAAATATTTTTTTTTATTCTTTATTTATACAGTTTTATTTACAGTTGCAATAGATCACGCTCTGAAGAAAAATCAATGAACCATATTTTATAGATAGAGCTTATAATAATGGGCGTAATTTAAATCTAACTCTAAATATTTGGTTTAGATTTTAAACAAATCGAAAAATGTATTGGTTTTACAATGACGTGTGTCTTTTTTTCATGTTTATATACACTTTTTGACCAAAAATAATGCTCCAATTTTCACGAATAGCATTTGTTTCTGATAGTACAATAATAATAATTATAGGTACCTACATACTCGCGCTATAAGATATATTCACTGTGTGCTTAAATATGATACGTACCAAAGAATCATAATACGTTATAATACAACAATATTTACAATCATCACCATAATATTATAATACCTAGTGAAAAGCTTACGAGGATAAAATAATTAATTACGATTATTGTTATTATCATTAGCATGGGCGTAGTTGGGTATGGGACAGGGTGGGCTACAGCCCCCTCAGAACTATCGTAGCCCCCCTAGAATTATAACCTACTAATTTCTATTGAATTAGATTTCATATCCCAATTATTATACTAATTTCATTTTCAACTGTAATTTTTTTTTTTCGATAATTTATTATTATATAGGTATATTTTATATTTATTTTTTCAAGATAATTATTAGTTATTACTTATTTCGTGATATATATATTTTGTAAAAACCTATAAGCCATAAGGGTATATAAAAATAAAAAATAGAATCATACACAATACAAATAAAACGGTCGGACGTCCGACTATTTACGGTGCTTTCTAAAAAAGAAAGACCATTACATTTCGTTTAAAATTTAAGTTATGATATTGTAATAATAAATATAAATTATTTTTTTTATATTTGTTATTTATTTCTCTAAAATAAAATGACATTACCGATTAATTAGTTAGTTTAAAAAATATATATCTTGGGGCAATAGCCCCCTAAATTTTTTTATCAAACTACGCCCATGATCATTAGACGAGTATAATTAATTATTAAAATAATATTAATACGACCAGATAATACCGATACGATATAATATTTCAATATTACAATACATTGATTCGACGGCTTGGAACCGGGCCGTAACGATTATCATATCACTCGTTCCTTATTTTGTTATTGTTATTGTTACTATATTTCAAGTACTATTACGCGTACCAAGGACCTGAAAAAATAAATAGACCATTCAATTGATTTTCACCTATGTGTCAGTGTGCCGTACCTACTATGACGTTAAAACGTGCCGTTCCGTGTGAAAAATTATTATTTATTACATTTATAATATATTATAAAAATATTATATCAATATTCTTCAATACGCGCATTACAATAATATAACATGCACGGCGATTCGTGGTAATATTATAATACAGTTGGAATGCAACAGGTTGACCTTTCGCGTTATTTGCACTAGCGTATTATATCAAATAAAATATAATATATAATATTATTATAATGTACAGTAAGTTCCGTATTTTCGTCCGATATAATATTATACTTTCAATGTCCATTTAATGCTCCCATATAATAATATAAAATCATTTATTAGAGATAATATTATAATTTTGTATTATATCCATATATTATGATAACATACCGATTTCGATATAATATTTTGCAATAGATATTCATTTTTCATTTGAGAATTTTAATGTTGCATGACGCATCTATTTTATTTATCCACACTAAATATATCATCGAACTATCACAATATTATATTATATTTCAAGGTAATACTATAATTTTATATAATATATATCATATAAATTTTAAAGCAGCGTTGTTAACTGAACACATTGATTTCATTTTAAATATTTTGTTTTTGGAAATCGCGAATTTACATAAATTACCCTTTAAAATTGTGTAATTGTACATTTTTATTTTTATTGAAACTGTGAAAATTCAATATGTTTACTTTGTAGTTTTGTACTATATACTTGTTTAGTACAATTTTACGAGTATTTTAATAAAAAAAGATTTTTTTTTTTTAGTATTTACAAAGAAAATTATTTTATTTTAGATTTTGAGTGAAGCGAGAAATGTATTGGATTTACAATGATGTGTGTCTTTTTTTATGTCTGATGTCTAAAGACACTTTTACATTTTACTACCTGCAACAATGCTCAGATTTTAACGAATAGCATACTCTCCGGTTGGAAAGTGGATGTAGTTGGTATTTTATTTCTTCATTTTTCGAATTTCTCAAAATTGACCCTATGCGACAGAAAAAAACGATGAAAAATGAAGAAAAAACAGCATTTTTCACGAAAACTGAAATTTTGACGAATTTGATTTCATTATTTCACGATAACTCCGGTAATTTTGAAGTTAGAGACTTGAAATTCTTTTTATAGCTGTTAAAGTTGATATTTTTAGTTCAAACGAAAATCTTAGAATCTATGCACGTATTCTTCTTATTATAACTCAATTTATTTACAATAAAAATTAATAAAAAAGCCAAAAAATTTGGAATTTTTTTTTAAATTTTATTGAGCATATATTGATATATATTTTATCGTGTTTTAAAAATATTAGGAAAATGTCAAGTTTCAATTTTTCTTATAGGCGTTTAAAGTTGAAATTTTAGTAAAATCAATATTTAAAATATTTATATTGATTCTTCTTATTATATTTCAATATTTTATCATAATGTTAAATAAAATTGATAATATTTTTTTTTTTTAATTTTTGATAATTTATTGAAGCTTAAATACATTTTACTTAACTCAGTTAAAATTAATTTTGAATTATTACATTTACAATTTATTTTTATTTTTTATAGTTGTTTAAAGTACCTATAAATACCAAGGGAAGGGATACAAGTGTGGAAGGATTACTACAGGTGTAAAGAGGATAGTGTTGAATTTTGATTAACATTTGAATGCAATGATAAATAATTACATTCGAAAAACGATTCTGAGCGAAGTTATTGCCAGATTTAGGTATTTAGGTGACTTATTTAGGGTTTTTTTTGATAAATTATTTATATTAAACGTAGAGACTGATAAATGTAAAAACTTTAATCGGTACATATATTATCTGATGAACTTGGTTCAAAATCGTATTCCTTCCCTTTTTTTATTTATAAATATTTAGATATTTGGATATTTGGATTTTTTTTTATTATCAAAAGTTAATAATTATATATTAATTACTAGATCATATTATTTTTTGTTCAAGTAGCTGTTTAGGTGCTGCGTACTAAATTATTATTAATAATTGAGTGTACTCAATCGTAACATTTAAACGCAATCTGTAAATGAACAAAGAACATGCTTATTTCATATTATTTGCTTATAGTACTTATATGTTACTAGACTATTATTATTTATCTCTGTCATCTTTTATTTAATTTTTATAACTGTTATTACCATATTAAAATAATTAAATTTAATTACATTTCATGATTATTTTAAACTTTGAAAAAGTATCTTGTAAAATGAAATAAATATATTCCTTTATACTAAATTACAAGATGTAAGAGTAATATAGTATTCTTCGAGTAGGTATAGTAAATACGATGGGTACTTAATTTCAAAAAATTAATGAAAATGTTATCTGATCAGTATAAACATGTTGTTTTGATCAGATTAAATTTTTTAGCGTACTTAGGTAATTCATACATTTTTCATATTTACCAACGATATGTATATTACAATTTTTAACTCGAATTAATTTTACTTGCACTCAAAATACATCTTAGAAAATAATACATTTATTTACAAATTACTTTATTATAAATACGACTCGTATTTTTTATTATCTATTTTGATAAAATATAATTACCTACAATTTATTAGTGTAGGTATATAATATATATTATTTTTTCTTGGACAGTTAGCGTTTATCGTTTCATTTTGATAATATTTATATTACTCTTATAATAATGTATATTTAGAAAAAAAAATTTTATATGAACTTTTGAATTCTTATACAAGTGGAATTACTTACAAAATATGTTTTTAAACATAAAATGGTACCTACCTACACTATATTTACATAAAATATACGTTACCCGACGTGGTTGTAAATGGTAATAGTTAATTACTAGTATGGTGAAAAATATACCTACGTAATGAACAGAAGAAGCATTACGACGTATGATTATACGCAGGTGCTCGGTTGCCGCCGCCAATACTAGTCGTTACTGTCAAACGAGTCATCATCTCGGAAACGACCACCTCTTAGTCGTTGTATAATTATTATTTATTAATATGCATGTGTAAATCTGTAAACGTAGAGACTCGGGATAGGTGTTTAATATAATATATTATGTATACTGTTTAATGTTTTATGTATATACATCCCAGAAATATGTAGTTTAATAGGTAATTACAGTTGACGCGTATTATCGAATAAAATTCTTCCGTGCCATTATTTCATAAATGTTTCGATATCTGTTGACTGTTGCATTTCGCTACGATATAGTGACGTTAGTTCATCAAGCTCCTCTGAATTTCAAATTATCATCGTGGCACTATTTTTAATATTATTATATTATTATATTTTATTATAAACAATAATAATTTTTAGAACAAGTGTGAAATTTGTTGGCTAATTTAGATAATTTCTTTAACTTGAATATTTCAGTAAAATACTTTTAATGGGTTATCTGAATAAAAGTGAAAATATTATTTAAATAATCAGTAATTATATCAGTATAGTTCGATCATATAAGAATCACGAACACATGATACATCATAAAACTAAAGGAAAATAATTTTGAAAGGTTTTTGTGAGAAAGGCCATAGTTCATTTTTTTAAATTTTCATATTGCACATTAATATAGTAAACAATTTTGAACCGATTCGAATGGTGTAATTATAACGTAATTGAATAATAAAAACATCCCAATTACATACCTAGGGAAAATATGACAAATGAAATAAATGATATTGGTGATAGGGAAAATACATTTTTATTCATATAGATATGATATGTTTTAAATTTTTATGAATAAAGTAATAAACTATGTAACTCATTTTCAACAAAGCATTAGTAGTGTACTAGGAGAATGTGGGGCAAATCATAAAATTATATTTTTAATAAATCATATCATTGATGATTTTCAAATTTAAGAATTAAATTTTATACCAAAAAAAAACATAAATTTTATATATTTAGGAAATTAGGAAATTATTCAATTTTTAGTCATACAAAATGATCACTGTCATATAAGTTTGTCGTCTAAATAATTTGAATTTTTATTTTTCGTACATTTTTACTACTTATTATTTATTTGTTTGCATTATATTTCATTTAAAATTGATTTCTAAAGAAAAAACAATGAAAAATATCCAGTACGGATTAATTCTCTTTTAGATCTCATAACAGCATATTCTCATTAATTTTCTTACGTTTAGGTATAATAATCGCGTAATTTTCCCACGTTAGTCTGTTATGGATAATAAAGAAATATATACCTAAATGAAAAAACGTAACAAAAAACTGTAACTACACAATATTAGGCCAAGAGAATTAACTAGATAAATGGAATTTATTACGATTAACTAATCGATGACGCGTTGTATTATTATTATGAATAGTTCGTAATTTTGTAGCTGTGTAAAGAATTTCTCGCGAGAACGATGGAATTGATTACCGTTTTTCGGCTATAGCGGCCTCGTTGTTAAACGTCCGTGACGGGAAAATGAATCGAAAGGGAAACGGAATGAGAATCCGATGAAAAAATTTTATGTTGCACAAGATAATATTATTTG
The DNA here is from genome assembly GCA_021307375.1 of Tetraneura akinire. NCBI lineage: Eukaryota > Metazoa > Arthropoda > Insecta > Hemiptera > Aphididae > Tetraneura > Tetraneura akinire. Next base: position 4,402,315 of record JAIUCT010000028.1, read on the forward strand.
GACTATGACGATTTTTGTAAAAAAAAAAACTTTTAATTTCGGCACGTGGAATAATCTGTGAAAATAATATTATACAATTTATTCGACATGTTACATACTTAGGTAAAATACTAATTACAAATATTTGAAACAAAAATTTTACAGCGAATAATAAATTACAAAAATTAATTAATTTTGTGATTTGGATTTTTAATTAAATATTATAAATATATTGTATATAAACAGAAACCTTTAGTAGTGTAAAATTGTAAATCAAAGATCAAACCACATGGATGCTCGACATTGAGCAAAATGCAGAAATCAATATTTGGAATCAAGTAGGTGCATACTTATATTGTGGTTAGTAACTAATAATTAACACTATCGGGTGCACGAAGAAAGAAAATTGGGAGTTTTTTCGGCGTTTTCGTTTTCCTCGGGTCGTTGGCCGAACACGTGTTTGCCGTCTTCGATTCGCATCGGACACGTTGTGTAACGATAACACGATCATTGCGCGTCGGTATGCGTATAATATATAAGTATATCATAAGTATAATAAGTGCGATAATACCACAATATATACAATGTGGTTGCGAATTTATTATTTACAGGCGATTAGAAGGCTCGGACCGACCTTGCCGATCATTTGGATACGGCCGGACATTATTATGGTTAATACCTGGTTGTTTTTATTACCAACGCGGTCAACAATAGGGTTTCGCAAACACTGTACCTAATAATATACGTTGTAAGAACGAAAAAAAAACTTATACAGGAGTACAACGTGTCCGCTTGTCTATCTGTCAGATCGCGTTAATTTTTCTCAGGCAGACCGTTGCCGTCATATAATTTCCATTATTTTGGATAACATTCGAGGTTTATGCGAAAGGAGTCCGTCACGGGTGTTTTTAGATCGCGAAATCATGATGACGCCACAGAGAACAGAGAAGTAATAATAATCATAATAATAATAATAATAATAATAATAATAATAATAATAATAATAAT
>JAIUCT010000028.1:4405511-4437058 GCA_021307375.1 Tetraneura akinire
AAAAAAAAAAAAAAATCTTAATGAAAATACGTTTCTGGGTTATAAAATGTAATCCGACACATATATTTTATCAAACTGCTGTGAATTGCATAGTGCATATTATTATGACTTAAGCAATTTAGTGTATGTCACTCGAAATAAATAATAAAAATTATTATATACAGTGTTTATATTATTCACTGGCTAACTTTATTATAACGCATGCTTAAAAAATAATTAATTTAACTAAAATTTAAAGCCTTATAGCTTTTAATAATAAAGACATTGCATGATTTTGTAATATAACACTGTATTTTTTTTTTAGGGTATAATGGTGGAACATAATGGTCCTATAAGGTGGAACAGTAGTTTTGAATAAACTAAGGAAACTATTTCGACATATAATTGCTGAATTCATTATTTTTCTCGCGAACAAACTTATTATATTAATATTTTCAACACAATATTTCTATATTGACAGATTCATTATTTTAAAATAAATTAAATTAAATTTTTTTTTTTTATAATTAATGAAGTTCTTATAATCTGTATTGGAACAAACAATAAAAATTGCGTTGGCTTTAAAAATAAAAACATCGTAATATAGATATAATAATTATAATATGTATACCAAACGCTAAAACTGAAAATAAGTATCAACATATTATTCAAATTAATCGCTTTCCTATAAATCAATATTGTTTTGGTAAACAAAAATCGTAATAATTTGCAAAGCCGCAATCGATGGATAATTATTTGTTTTGATCATAATTTAATATTTATGACAGCCCAGCAATAATATGAAATATACACTAAAATATTATTTAACGGTATTTTGTAATCGGAACGCCACATAAATCATTTAATGTATACCTGCCGATATTTTAATATTTTGAAGACCATACTAATATTTTATATATACCCACATGACCACGTATACCATATTTTTAATTTTCATCTTTGTTTACAGACGAATATACCTATAGATATTATTTCAGAAAAATTGTTACACAAAACTCCACCTAAAATCCAATATATTATTATTGTGATAAATACAACGTTAACTTATATTTTATATATAATTATATGATTATTAAATTTCAACAAGCATCTATATGAATATATTATACGATATTATTGGCGAAATAAATTATATTAATATTAATATTATTACGTATTTAATATAAAATTATATATTCGTATAAATTCACCAATATTATGATTATATTTAATACACAACAATAACATATAAAACATTATCTGTAGACTAGATACTAAAACAAAAAGTTTTCATATAGATATTTTTAAATATTGTAGTATTATATTTTAATATTTTATATTATAAGTCACGGATGCGCGTTATAAAGGGAGTAGGTAAGTCATAATATATAGTTCCACAAATTTTCAGTAAAACAAAAATTCATTTTAACTCAAAACGCATAATCGGAATTTTGACTTTTAAAGAGATCTACGCGTGTTTCTATTTAATTTAACTTAAAATGCACGAAATTTAGAAATATAACATATATATTAAAACGTTTATTATAATATAATATTATTATATGCATTAAATGTTATAAAATGTCTTATCATATTTTGCACCACAGGAATTAGATTTTTAATTACTCTTAATTATTGTACGGAATTATATTCATCTATCGTTTAGGAACGATATATTCTTTCGTCATAAATTATAATATTTCGATCACACTATTATTATAACTATATTATAACGATGCATACGAAAATCTACATAATATATATATTCACATAAGAGTAAATGATATAATATACGTGGATAAAACACGAGCACACTGCAGATGATGTCCGAATTATATTATATTTTGTTTCGTAAAAAACTGTTTTAATTGGTGGAAAGGAAATGGTTGGTTATAGTTTTATAAATATTTTTTATCATCGATTAATTATTATCGCGTTCGCAGTATAAAAATGTGAAAACGGACACAATCGGATGTTATTTTGAATACGAGACGACGACGGATTGCAGTGAAGTCGTGGGCACCCGGCTATTATAATAATACCTATATAATTTATAACGATATGTGAGCGTATTTATTGTTTTTTTTATAATATTATATTCTCCTTCTGGGAGAGTCCCCGTCGCGCCGCACAATCGCCGACGAAACGAGGTTAATAACAAAGCCGCAATGTTTGTTTTTTTTCTTTCTTTTTTTTTTTTTTTTTTTTTTTCGTCCATACGAAAATGACTTATGCACGCATTGTGTACGATCATCGGTTCATTAGCGAAATATTTAATTGAAAAAAATAAAATAATAATAAAATAAACAACAGACCGACCAAATACGAGAGTAGATTTCTCTATTGTAAAATAATAGACACCCCGAGCGTTGTCCGAAACTATAACACACACGCGAGACTAACGCAAAGACATAACGTCTTTAAAATATTTGAACGCCGCCGTTATAATTATGATAATAATGATAATAATAATAATAATCAATAATAATAATCAATAATGATAATAATAATAATATCGAGTAATGATAATGACGATAATGTTATGAAAAAAAAAAAATCGTCGACGCATAATATATATGTAACGCAACGCACGACGCGAAATAACAACCCCGAGGGGATGCGAACAATTATATTATAATATTTTGAATGCGATGATCCTCATCTTTTTGCCATTGCCCTAGGTTATTTTTTCCATTATTATTATTATTACGGTTATTATTCTAATTTACTTTCACCCAGGAAATTCGCGTTCGGACAAAAAATTATTTTATACGGTCGGTCAATAATTATTGTTTATTATTTACGGCGTGCGCGTGTAATAAAATTACCGTTGACCGGCAAGGACGAACTTATAACAAAAATATCGAATTTATCGGAATCAAAAAAAAAAAAAGATAGAATCTGATATTGTACAGAATTTAGAATACGTTGTCCGTACGAAAAAAACAAATCGAAAACATAGTTTTAGAACAAAAATCTATTTTTTCTCTAAAATGAAATTTTATGAAATGTTATCTTTTTCCCCCGATATTATTGATAAAATAAAATTAGATATTAGAACTCAGAAAACACACGTCAAATATAATAATTATAATAATTATTGTTAAAATCGAAATCAACTAGGGTACATTATATTATTATGGTTCATTCGTCGCGTTATAGTCCGGACTCTGGAGATGCATCGGGTAACGTGTGATAATTTCATAATAATAATAATAATTGTTTGGACCATTTTATAATATTTATAGTAAGCACACTGTATTTATTTGAAATTTGTGACACGTTTTCTCATCGTATCCGGGCAAACGAAGCGAAACACCAGACTGACGCAACTCGCGGGCGAAAATTTACTATATATTACTATATTATGTTTTTCCAATCGAGTGTATCGGCAGACGCAATAGGTGTGCGAATGATTTAATTGGATTTTTCGCACCACATTACCGATTCGCAATTTCCATTTAGATTTTTCAATAATTCCGCGTTGGAATTGTACATTTTATATCGAACGCGTCGAAATCTTATTTCGAAAGTGAACACATATCCAGATTATAACAACGCCACGTTATATAATTATACGCAGCGTATAATGAAATTGAAATATATAATATATCATAAAATTTGCATATTAATATTATTAATTAATATTATAAAATTAATAATTAGATTAATATTATAAATAATATTATTAATATTAAATTAATATTATTAAATCGATAATCATAATAATATATTATTATAATATACAAGGACGATGACACGACGTGTGTATATTATGACTAATTAATATTCCGTTATATTATAAAGATTCAGAGGAGTACACACGATTTTTTGACGGGGGGATCGTAAAATTAAACTTTTGTTTGTTTATAATATGCATACAAATTAATTAAAATTAAATTTTTTAATTAAATATAGGAGTAATTTAGTATTATATTATATTAATATTTCATAGTAATATAATTTGGTAATTTTTTCTGTTTTTTTGCCAATTCATCTATTTTTTTTCTTTTATCTAAATTCAAGCAAAACAGTTCGTAATTTTCGACATATTAAATTTGTATGAATACTTATTACTTATACCTAATACTAAGACAATTAATAATGTAAAAATGAATATAAAACGAATAGAGATTACCGATTAGATATCCTGTTAATACTTCAATTGAATTGAAAATAATTAATTTTTAAAATATAGATTATTTATGGTGCTGTCACGGATTATATAATAAACAACTGTGATAATTACTGATAAAAACAATTTTTATCTTTTTTCCGTGTTTCATTTTTAATACCTACTTTAATATTTTAATTTGAAAGTAATTACTATATCGTATGATTTATATTTGGAAAAAAGTTATGAGGGGATCTATGCCATTGCACAGATTACTGTAATATTTCACACGTAGTATTTCGAATAATATAAAAATAATTTGGTGTAAACAAATTTAATCGTATTTTATTTCATAAAAAAAAAAAAATACGTTAAATTTATCCGATTAAAAAATACTTGTGGTTCCTTTAATAGTGTATTATTAATTTTTTCGAAAAATACGTACAATTTTTTATTTATTAATGTTACTTGTAAAAATGTATTTATATATTAAAATAATAGAATATAAATCATTAATTTTTTTTTTTAATATTTTCCAATAAGAGTCAAGATTATTATTTATAAGTTTCAAAATTATAAATATATTATTATACATTATACTACTTATAATAATATTATAAAATCAGTATGGATTTCTTTCGATGATTTTCCTGCAACACTTGTCGTGTATGTATAGAATGAAATAAAAATTAATGAATATTATATACTTTGGAATTTAGATTTTTACACGGTATAAATATATTGAATCTGTAAAATGTTTATTTTAATAAAACATGGCCTGCAGTCGCAGTGGTGTATAGCAATAAATTATTAGTGCTCGTATTGATTTTAATTTTTATATCGAGTATACGTTTTTAATTATTCGAAATAATAAATTGACCCAGTTAAATGATGCAAAAAAATGAAGGATTTCTACATCAGTCATGCATCATAGTATTTTATATTATCTAGGTTTACTCGTATTAGATAAAAAAACCTAGTGAATTTTCTCAAAAATTTTAAGTGGATATTACGTTTTTCTATGGAGAATAGCATTAAAATAATAATATGGTGTCATTAACTCAGTAAAATATTATTTAATTTACGTTGATGATTATTAACAAAACAATACAATAATATTATTATTGTATTATTGAATAATACATACACTATATACATTAAATAATTATGAATAAGATAGGCGCCTGTACATTATAAACCAATGTAATAATTAATCTAAAATAATTATTATTTTTATTAATACTCGTATTATCACTAAACACCATTTTGTTTCTTCTGTTGAATATAAAATTTTAATGAACGATTGATTTAATTTTTTGAGGAGATAAAATTATTGACTTTGTTTCATTTATTCACTTATTATTACCGTCAATATTGTACATTAAAATATGTTAAATTTTAAAAGAAAAATTAATCAACAATTCTATTATATTCATTCATATAATATAACTCGTATATCTCTATATCTAATTGAAATAATTCTACACAATATTCAATGAGATTACGTTTATACCTAATGCATTATCTAATCTGTGTTATTATCTAACTCTTTAATAGACAATGCAGTTAAATGTAAAGTGCACAACTACATATTAATATTATATTATATAATCCTAGTATAATATCTTACTACGATTTAATTGAATATTTTAATCGTTTTTTTGTAAAAAGATATTTAATCATCGTGTATCTATGGAGATTAAAGAATTCAAAATTTAAATTTAAATTTATGCAGATATAAGATATATATTATAATTTATATAATAAGTTTTAATTATTTTGGTAAATTATATTAATATATTATATTGCATATTTTTTAATAAAACACGAATTATAAAACTTATATTCAAATCATAATATATTATTTAATTTTTTGTTTTATCATTATGGAAATTTAAGAAAAAATGTATTTATTATAGGTCGAATCCATATGTGTCATATCACTAAAAATTAAAAAATTAAAGTATAATTGACAACCAGTTACCTGTTATTTTTCGTCTATGTTGTTCAGTTACCTATATAACATACAAGTAATACCTATAGTAACTTGCACTTTTAAAAGTAAAAGTAATTTTTCAAATACATCTTTTCATAAATAATATTTAATTATTTTATACTTTGTAACACACACACTTACACACACGCGTGTTCACATATAATAATATTTATAATAAATAACGTTAGTATTCTGGTATAATTTTAGATTATAATTTTTTTTCGCGTACTTTACCAACATATTAACATTCAACAGTAGTGAAAAATTCCTATACGACCATCGAGATTTTAAATTTTGAATGAAATTCGGTACCTATATTGAAAATTTAAAATGCAATCTAATAGTGTGGAGAAACCGTACCTTTTTTGGTAAAATATCCATTTTATATTGTAGTTTTTTCGTGAATGAATTGAACGTAAAAGCATATTATAATATATAAGATGATAAGACGTGCACAACGTGTGGTACTAAAATATAATATATTTTATTATGTGGCCGAAACGACATTGTCATTATTATTTGCTTTTCACTGCTCTTAATCCGAACAATACAGTTTAATTTGTTACAAAGACGCAAAATCACGAGAACCTTGTTGGACGTTTGTCGCGCGTTAAAATCGTTCGCCGTGATCGCGTGATTGAAATAATGTATTATAATATAATTTTGGCGACATCATCGTCGCCGGGAAGGCGCTGCAGAGATTCTTGGCCAATTATACAATAAGAATAATAATAATAATAATAACAGTATATTATGTTATTATAATACCGTGACCGTAAATTCAAATTATCATCGTTGTCGCAGCTACCGCCTTCGGTGTAATTGTGTAAAACACGTGAAATATCCGATAACAGAAATCTATTATAATAACATTATTATAGGTGCAAACGGTGTTGTGTTTAAGGATTTCGCGTCATTATGGCTCGGTGGCACGAAGACAATCGAACGGAAACGAGGATGGCCGGATACGCTCGTGCAAAAAAAAAGAAGAAAATAAAAAAACGTTATCTCGCCGATTGCAAAATTTCTTAATACGAATGATGCGGAAATTGACTATTATTATAATATAACAGTGTCAACATATATACTTTGTCTAGATTTTAATAATATACTAAACAGATGACAAACGGGAGAGTAAGAGAAAAAAATAATAATAATAATACGTACCCGACTGCCAAATATGATCCGTTGGAATAAAAATATTAGCATAATCATAACGGATCTCTGTTTTATCGTCCGTGTTCATCATATTATGGATATTATACGTATATTAACCCGTCGAATCGTCGTTTTATACGACATTATGACAATGCCATTTTTTTTTCTCTTAAACCTACAACACACGAAATGTACTCGATAAACTCGTATAATAATAACATAATGTCGTTTCGAACGGTGACTAAAGTAAATTATGTTTATTTGATCGAAATCAGTCAATTTAATGCGTCTATTATAATATTCCAATCCAACGGTTGTGTAGTCGTATAAATTATCTATTTTCATCACGTGTCTCGCTCGTGCGTTTAATATTTTTTAGTCATCAACGAAATTACGGCATTATTCTATTGTACAAATACGACTGATTATATGAACAATATTCAACATTTAAAATTCTAGAAGAAATTTTTGAATTTTTTAGCGAAGACATTATAAAAAGAGTAGAAAAATAATATAGTATTAATAATATTAAACTCGTTAATAATATTATGTTATAAAAAGAAAAATATGTAACGCTATCTGTGAGATTATATTCTAAATAAAATGTCAACCACGTTAATAACAAAAATACAGAAATAAAACATTTTACCTAAGTGTACATTAAGTTGCCTATATTGTTTTAATTTTAAAGTCGTGTGTCCAGTTAATATTATTTTTGTCCAATAAAAAATAATTTTTACGAATATACATCATTATCGTAATTTATTATTTTAGTAATTACTGATTAATAATAATATCCTACTTTTATTTCATATAATTCTTTTTTTTTTTTATTCTTATATCGTTTATAATAATTTTGATAATATGTTTTCCCAATAAGAGAACCGATTATAAATGATTAATCGCTTAAATTGAGTATTATTGAAAATCTTCAATAATCAAGTGTAAAAAATTCTTAAATTTTTCTTATTTATCTTATAGCTATTAATGTTATTGTGTTCTTGGAAATAAAATTAAAACTTACTTCATAAATATTATAAACAAATTTTCTTATTTTCTTTAACTAGGTACTTTTAACTTTGTCAAGAATAATTCAAATGTAAATTAAATTAAGTACAATATTTCGTTATTGTATTATTACCTAATACTCAAGGCCTAGGCATTAACGAGTTAAAAAATAAAGTTAAGTTAAAAAGTTAATTTATTTTTAATTTAACTAGTTATATGTTTGGATTTTCATTAACTTAACTATTAACTTACTAAATTAATTTTTTAATTAACGTGAAATTAACGAATTTATTTTTGAATTTAAGAAATAATTTTATATAAGAATTAAGTTTGTTTTGTTTTTATTAGATTCTAAGCGAAGCGAAGAAAGTATTGGTTTTACAATGATGTGTGTCTTTTTTGTTTTTTTTATTTTTTATATTTGAAGACACATTAACTACCTACACGAAATAATTCTATGATTTTCACGAATAGCATACGTTTCCGGTTGGAAACTGGACGTAGTTGGTACTTTATTTAGGTCATTTTTCGAATTTTTCAAAATTGACCCTAAGCGATAGAAAAACGACGAAAAAACGACATTTTCCACGAAAACTGAAATTTCCACGAATCGATTTCAATATTTGACGATAACTCGGGAAAATTTGTAATTAGAGACTAGAAAATAATGTAAATTAATTATTTTCAGGTACATATTAATTATTATTTAGATGACTATTAGAAATGAAAAAAACTTTAATAAAATACTTACTATATAAAAAATACTGTACGTAGTATAATATAGTTTATATTATAATCTATAATTTAGTTTTGCGTTAGTAAGAAATAAAGTGCGATAACATATTAAAAAAAAATAACTTTTTTTTAACTTCATTAAAAGTTAAAAAATAATTTGTATTAACTTTTAACTTAACTGAGTTAACTAAACATTTTATTAACATTTAACTTTTTCTTATTGATGCATATTAACTTAACTTAACTGAGTTAAAAAAAATGAATAACTTGCCCAAGGGCAAGCTAACTAACTAGCATTGCGGCTAATACTTAACCATTAATATTTCACAAAAATATACATTTATAAATTAAGTATAAATATTTGATGATATATCATACAAAATTGTTATATTCGGTGTGATAATAATTATGTTGTTGTAGCAAATCGTACGAAATATTATCAATGTAATATAATTTAGGCAAATTCTGGTATGTATGAGTGATAGATGATAGTCGTGTTATCATGGTGTGGCACCCGCGAAATAACGATATGTATAGAATTTCAACGGTTATTTAGTAAAAATTTAACGTGTGCAGACATTACTCTGCGTAATGCACGACTCGATTGCAAAATATACTGTAATAATACTTCTGTCATTATATCATCACTCGTAATCATATCAAATAAAAACTAGGCTCGGGGTCCAAATATTCGATGTAGTCGAAATAGTTTCTTTTTTTTTCTTTTTTTTTTTTAAAAAAAATAAAAAAACAACTTTTTAGAACAAGAATAACTCAAATATGGCGATTACAGACTGGCCTAAAATTAAATATAGGTAGATAAATTATTTTTTATATACCTACTACCGAAATGTGTATAATAATAATATAATGTAATTACGTATCAATTTTAAATTATAATATATGGCGTATATTATTGGAATTAGACGGTTGATATTATTTACAGCGAAATTTCGTTGTCTACAAATTATTTAAAAAAAATTTAATTTTTACGATTACAAATTTTTCTCGTTAGCCCGTCACGAAATGTTTACAATACACAATTTTGAAATGTTCATATCATATTCGCGTGTTATTCGTCGAATCAACCAACGTATATATAATATAAAATTCCATTTCCGCATACTTACGTTACGGTGATATTAATATTATAATTATTTTATATAAAATTATTGTGTTATAATATCAATAACTATATAATAATTTTCGAATTTCGAAATAATAATAATAATTTTCACATCTCACAGAACATAATAATAATATTGTGTATTATTACAATCCAATAACGATTAAAATATATTTTGAAAATAATAATAATAATAATAATAATAATAATACACACATAACATTATTCGAATATTGTGACGCGTGCGCTATGCGTGTTTGGTCGAGGCGACAGCGGGCACGCGACCGACGACCTACGGCGGCCAGCGGTCAGATAGATACGTTATATTATTATTGTATAGAAATAAATTCCTAAGTTATGTCGTCGGTTATCCGCGAAATATTTGCCTAAGGTCGTCGCACTTCCAATATATAGGTAATACTATAATAATAATAATTATAATTATAATAATAATAATATATTGTCGGAACACGCGCACGTGTACGGTTCAACATTACAATCAATTATTTTGTTATTATTATAAAATCGGAATTAAATTTTGCTATTTTTTTTCATATATAAAACACGCGGTAATAACATTATTGCATTGTGGTAAAAATATTATCACTCGTCGCCGTAATTAGACACAATACAATAATAATAATAATAATAATAATAATATATTATTATAATGGTATTTGTGGCGCCCACCAACCAGTATATTATTATATTAAAAAATATAATTATCGCCACAAATAATATATTATAATATTATTGTGTTGACGTGTGTACGTTTTAATTTGTCCAAATAATTCGTATTATTTTATATTAAAAATATTGCAAAAATATTATCATTACAAAATAAATATTTAACCATTATAATTATAAATGCGCGCCGCTCGATCTTATCTCCGCTGGGATATTCCTCGTCGACTGACGGCGGCGACGGACGCGCGAATTCCGTACATAATACGCGTAAATCGTAAATGTAATAATAATAATAATAATAATAATAATAATAATAATAATAATAATAATAATAATAATAATATTATATCGGACGACGACGAACGTGAATTCGTTTTACTCTCTCACTCTCTCTCACTCTCTCTCTCTCTCTCTCTCTCTCTCTCTCTCTCTCTCTCTCTTTTCGCGTTTTTCATCTACGCATTAATGTTACAATCGTTTATCATTGCGCAATGTCATTTTATCACGATACGTTCTCATAATAATTATTATTATAGGTATATTATACGTTTTATGGAATAGGAATTTTGTAGATTACCACTTACCAATACACCATGATATAGGTAAACCTGCAGCCTGCAGTGCCGTAAATTGGGATCAATTATTTCTTGAAAGTGCGACAAAATATCCTAATCTACATCCATACTTTAACATGCTATTGGTAAATTCCTGTTTAATGAGCAATTTATTTTAATCTCTTCTAACAAAATGTTGTTTACAGAAATAAAAATATAAGAGTTGAAATCTTTTAATAATTGTAAAATCTTTTTTATTATTAATACTTTAATATACAATTTTTGACTTTTGAAAACAGTAGTGTTATCGGACAAGATTTTTATGATTTTCTAATGGTGCAAAAATATAAGTTTGCATATCGCCACATTCGAAATTTACTCCACTGCCTGCAACCATCACGTTAGATACCTACGCAAACAAGACGATTGCCTATATATTGATTTATATATATATTTTTTTTAATAACTGAGTTATTAAACGAGTTGCGACGATATCCACGCGTTCAAAACGAACCGATAATAAATCATTCTATACTCTCCGATTATTTTTTTAAATTTTTTAAATTACTGAATTTCAATCAATTACACGAAATAAATCAATACAGGTAACGTAGTTAGCATTCCTGAAGGACATATTATTCGCGTTTAAAACATAATAATATGATGTCGATAGCAATTTGGGACTCTATAATAATATAATAATTATTATTGCCAGTTGATAATTTGAATAAATGAATATTGCGAACAAATATAATAATCATTTAACACTTATAAAAAAACAAAATCAAATTCTATGAATTCGTTGAACAATGCAATATGTATACGAGCTTACGCTGAAAATAATACTTGCTACGTACTATGTATCGAAATACCAGTTGATTCTAATATAACAATAATAACGAACATAACATATAATGGAATGAGAACCGAAGTGATAGTATATAATATTATAATGCGTGATGATGACATCGTCATATTTCTTTTATTTTTTTTTATTTTTTTTTTTTTTTTATTATCATTCAATTTTAATATTATATATTAGTCAAGGTACTTTTGGAAAATATGTGAAATATCGTATATTGTAAGCGAGTACGTGATAAAAACTATAAAGAAAATATCAATATTTCGTGGTAAATTACGTAATAATTATTATTAATATCGTTCTAGTTGATGGTATGTATATATTAGTTATAGTTGTATGTAGGTGTATTACATATCTATAATAGATAGATATACTGTTATTATACTACTATTTTTTATAATATTTATTTTAATATTTATAATATTCATACCATAGACATGTCTCGTATTATTAAATAAATTAAATATAAAATAACTATAAAATAAAATGTATCTATAATAAATGATGATAGCTAAATAATGATAAATAGGAGGTAACTTATGTATCTAAATGAAAAAAGTATAGATTATTATCATGTTGTTGTTTAACAAATTGTTTTTATTGTTTCGTACGATAACAACTAAATTGCAAATGATGTTGCAATGTAGATATTTTTCTTATGCCTAAAAAAATATCACATTTTCTCACTGTTGAGTAAGGTTCATATCATCATTGTAATTATACATATATATGTATATCTATTATCTATCTATATATATATATATATATATATATATATATTAAATTAATGATGACAATGCGCTATAGTGTTAGTTTAATAGTTTTGAAAAACAAAATGATTAACCTATTATATTCATTTGTCATGATTTATTATTTTGAAATATATTATTACAATCAACGTTGATTATATTAAAAAAATATAAAAAATAACGTTGAACCCTTTCTTACTTAAGTACATTTTATTTTTATTTTCTATTCATTTATCAAAAACGAACAATTCGCATGGACATTTGAAACAACATTCTAACGTGCAACTAATTACTAATACAAGATATTTTATAATATAATCTATTTATATATGACACATTAACATGATATTACAGAAAAATTAACATTTTTAATATACATAAATATCATCAAAAAGTATTTACTAATATACCTATTTTTTTTATACGCATACGCTTCTACGAGTACATAATTGTTTAAATTAATTGAATTTCTTATCTCAATATTTATACTTAATCATGCATACTTGTCCCATTCACTTTGTTTGATCTATCAAATATTTTTAAAAAGTAAAATATTAATCTATTAACTATTTTATACATATTTATTAATTAATCAGACAAACATATTAATATCAAGAATGACCAAATATTGTTCCTTATCCAATTGAAATTAAAAACGTATCAATCGTTTGAAAATTAATAGTTGATTATCATTCTACTTACTTATCAAGAGCAGATTTGTTATAATATAGATAATTATTACACACATTACACAATAATATTCCTGACAGTTAATACGTAAATAAAAATAACAACAATTTCGTAAATGAAATATGATTTTTTTTTTTATTATTATTAAACCATACTGGTATATAGTTTTTCAATTGGTTTTTCAATAATTTGATGGTTCGAAAAATTAATTAATTATTTTCTGAGACTATTATTATTATGTATAATCCGGGCGATAATAAGTCTTATTTTACTAATTATTATTAGTAATATTTGATGAAGTATATAATTGCTGGCATTTATAATATTATATTTTAATATTTTAAACTGTTCTAGAGCTACCTATCAAATTATTACTGAATATTGGAAATGTAGTTATGAAAATGCGTATTATCAACTTTATTAACACATTGAATACAATTAAATGTAACTATTGTTTTACAGTGGTCGTACCTATGTATATTGAAATACGTGCTTTATCGATGAAATAAAAGACAAGTATATTTAATTATTTTATATACATTAACAATACGATATTATTACTCATGGTGTAATATTATATACGTACACCATTAAAATAGTTTGTTCAACTCGATATTAATTTATAAATAATAAGACGAGAAACGCGTAAGAAATATTGACTCATAATCATATATAATACAGGTATATGTTATTATAATAAATTGGTCAGTTAAACGTATATTTTATTAGGTGTTCATAATATTCATTAATACCATAATAAATTTTATCAGTGGTCACTTCAATTTAAAATCAAATGATACAATTTTTTGTTTTTAATAATAATTATTACAAACGCATAATGTTTCTCGAGTTCTTGAGATGATTTAAATAGCAGACATTTCAAAACATACTCGGTTCATTTAACGTTATAAAATATGTTTTTTTTCTTGAGAATAACAAGATACGACATAATCGGTAATCCTAGGTATTTTTTTTCTTTTTTATCAATAAAAATTATATACATTAAAAAAAAAACTATTACGGAATGAAAGTAAGGATAATAATGACATTGATTTATTTCGAAAAAAACATTCTTAAATATAAATATTCAATTTAACATTAATTTTAGCAAAATAAATAAAGTATTAATAATAAATTAAGTTAGATTAATTATAATTTATAACAAATTTGTATAATAATATTATGTAAACTACCAAAAAAAAAAAAAAAAAAAATGGATTTTAATTTTACGATCGTACTTATATATTATATGTATATGTATATTATATAATAAATGTACGTTTGGTAAAGTTCAATAAAGTTGTACAAATATTACATTAAAACATACATAAATGCACAAATTTAATATATAATAATATAAATAATACAGTGGTTTCGTGCTTTAATACATTATTATACTAACAATATTGTATTAGAGAAGATACCATTACAGTAAAATTATAACTATACACAATGTTTGTGATGACTTATTAACGTGACAGAATTTGGGCTTAATTAATATTTTAATAATAATAATTATAATAATAAAAATAAAAATAATAATAATAATAATAATAATAATAGGTAATAATAATAATATAATAACAAAACAAATTTACACTGGTACATTTTATTTGGACATCGTGGTCACTAACATCAAGAAAAACCTAGGATATTTTTATCACAATATTACAATTATTGAGTTGTTATTAACCGACATAAAATACAATATTATACAACATAATATAATAATATTATTATCAAATAATTAAAAACTTTCAAGACAAATATTGTAATAATAATAATAATAATAATAAAAATAAAAATAAAAAAATTAAAAATAATTTTTTTTTAATCATAATATATTTAAAAAAAATTCAGATATCATATTGTAATAATTATATTATTAATATTATAATATAATATCTACTTTCGTGCAAGTATAATAATAGATATAATATAAATGTTAAGGTAAATTATACATTTGAATATTATAGCAGCAATATAATAGTAATTATTAATATAGTACGTATATGGCGGTGATATAATGCAAACTATATGGGTTTGACAGTATATTTTTCGCAGACTATCCGACAACAGATTTGAAAAATAATAATAATGATAAATTACATAAAAATCAACTTAAACAACTATAATAATGTATTATAATATCAATAATAATAATAATAATAATAATAATAATAATAATAATAATAATAATAATAATAATAATAATAATATCAATAATAATAATTATAATAATATCAATAATAATAATTATAATAATATCAATAATAATAATAATGTGAATATAATAATAAAATATTATTATATTTTAGTACACGTATGTTACAAGTAAATAATATCAAAACGTGCGATCCGTATGTCCGTTGCTCCGTCAACGTGCCCAGTTCAAGTACAACGGCGGGGCCACGGGTCATAAGCTGGGTGACGTGTACATTCCGTCGTCCGTCATGCCACACGGATCGACCACGTTGTTGTTCTGCATTTTGGCCACCGCTGCCGAGTTGTCCGTCACTTTTTCAATAAAGCGCCGCATGTCGAACAACTGATGATGGTCCTGTTCTTTGTCGTCCACGCTGCTAGTTGAGCTACTCGTGACCGTGCCCACTGCGGTGCCATCATCGGCCTCGTGCTTTTTGACGTGACGGTCGAGGTTAGTCTGCTGAGAGAACCGTCGGTTGCACTGATTACACTTAAAGTTCCGCTCCTGCCGGTGAATGTTGCGTACATGCCGCTGCAGGTTGGATGATATGCTGAATGAACGTTCACAGTGCGCGCAACGATATGGTTGTTCACCCGTGTGCGTGCGCACGTGTCGCGTCAAGTTGGCACTGCGCGGGAATACCTTGCCACAGTACTTGCAAGTGTACCGGTCCTTGGACTTGGCCTGCACGCCACTGGCCTGTAGTCCGTGTTGTTGTTGTTGTTGTTGGTGGTGGTGCTGTTGTTGTTGCTGCTGCTGTTGATGTTGTTGCTGTTGATGTATGATGTCCTGATACGTTTTTGGATAGTTGGGTATTGGCTGCCGGAGAAAGTGTTCAATGGCCGGCGACGGGCTAGACAACATGAACGGAAAAGGCCGAACTGCGGCCTGACCGCCATATGGTTGCTGGTGCTGTATGTTATTGTTGTGATGCTGTTGGTTGTGGTGGTGAGTTTGCAACAGTTGATCGCCTCCCGTGAAACCGGACAATGGCGATCCCGAGTACATGGTGTCCAAATACAAAGGTTTAGGATGCGCCATCAGGTTACTGACCGAGTACGGCGAAGACGGCGGCGGAGTCGTCGTCGTCGACCACTTACGTCCACCGCGGTGATGTTCGTGTCTCGCCACGTCCTCTTTACATACGCTGTCCGGCGTGCGGTCAACTACTCTCGGTGACTCTTGTCGCTCTTCTTTAGTCACGGACAAATCAAGTGGCTGGTCGGATTTATCCACTTTAGGTGATTCGGACCGCCGTCGGCGACGCCGTCCGCCGGTCGCAATATCGTTACCTTCCGCGGTGACGTTGATGTCCGTGTTGGTGGATAGATCACATGGTCCGCAATTTTCATCCGCGCAATGTTCTTGTTTGATGATCTTTGGGTCGGGGTACGTGACGTTCGGTCTGGCAGGCGATGGCCTCTGGTTGGAGGACGCCTCTTCACCGACCAGTGGCGAAGTCTTACTCGAACCTAACAGCATCGAACTGGACGACGGTGGTGTTTTATTGTTGTTGTTGTTATGGCCTGTCATGTTCGACAGTTTTTTCGCTGGCGTCTCGTTGTGTTCCGACTCGCTGGTCCGTTTGAAACGATTCATCGCGTCCAGTCCGCTGGGCAACGAGAGCATGTCCAAGTTGATTTTGGGCGCGAACGGACCGAAAGGACCGAACGTTGTGGGGAACAGAGGTGAAGCCAACGACCCGTTTGCCGACGGATAATAGAACGGATGGACTAGTGGATGCGGCGGGTACAGCGGGAATCTGGAATACATCGGGAACGACGAGGATCCCTGCTGGTGCGGCACGTTGGGTGTGGACGGTGCGCTGCTGCTGGACGTCGGCAACGAGTTGGACTCGCAAAACCGTTTGTGTTTGGACAGCGACGTGCCCGTGCTGAACGACTGGTCGCAACGATCACACTTGACTTGCATGCGACAGTCGGCGTGCATCCTCTTGTGACGGCAGAGGTTCGAAAACTGAGTGTACGCCTGCGAACAACAAACACGGGTTCGATTAGCGTCGCGCGTCACAAACAAAGATAGGTAACTGTCCGAAATAAAAATATATAAAAAAAAAAACCGCGCAGGTCGCGACTAGACTACGCGTACTGACTACTATTATAATAATACACACACATATACGCGCAATATCTTTTCTTTCTTTCTTCGTCGAGTTTTTTTTTTTTCTTCACATTATTATCAACGAACAAATAATTGGTCGGTGACTGAGACAATAAGCATCTTTTGTCGCCCATCGTGCACGTATTACGCGGTAAACGATAATCCGCGTATCAGTGAAACCTCTCGTCTACGTGACGACAGACCGTCTAACCGTGCCGATAACGCCAAACACCATCTACAGGCAATCATTGCGGAAACGGGATACTATACGTTGGGAATAATATACGTTGTACGGCGTTCGGCACGCAGAACACAATGGGAGTCAATTGATTAAATAACTATATAATATTATAATATTATTATATGTACGTATAATATGTGTTAAACGCGCGTATTATACACGTATATAAATGTATAGAGAGAGAGAGAGAATAATGCGATAATATAATAATTATTAATAAAACCGACGATAATACGCGTACCTTGAAACAGACCTCGCACTGGAACGGTTTCACGCTAGAATGTATGTGCGTGTGCTGTTTGAGTCCGCTGGACGTGGCGAACGTTTTGCCGCATTCGGAACACGCGTGCGACCGGGCGCCAGCGTGATTGGTCCTGATGTGCCGTTGGAGGTTGCTGGGGTCGCTGAACACTTTCGAACACGTCTCGCAGGTGAACTTTCTGCTGTGGGCTAGGGCCTGGTGTCTGATCAGACACGGCTTCCAACTGTACGACTGCGGACACAGCTCGCACCCGTACTGATTGGCCTTGTAATGGTGTCCGGACACTAGATGATCGTCCAATCTGCGGACGAAAAAATACTGTTAATAATAATAATTATTATTAATTATTGTTATTTATTATTATTATTATTATTATTAATTTTTCCGTGTCCGTGCGGATACAGACGTTTTCGGGCGGACAAAAATGTCGCGCACGAAAGACGCGCGTTTGATGCGTCATAAAAATATTACACCTCCTACTCGTCAAGTCGTCGTGTGTTCAATGACCATTAACGCGCGCCGGTTCGGTTGTATATAGGCGTAAATTATTATTGATATAGCGACGTTTGAAAAATCGTGTCCAAAAGCTGTTAAACTATTTTATACGCGCGTTATATCTATAGGTACTAAAATAATATACTCGTCCGCATCTAAACACGGTATGTTCGAGAAATACGGTATACACGTTTTGTTTTTCAAAAAAAAAATTATAATATTTTAATGCCCACGCTTTAAAGATGGCTACAGTATACGTTACACCGCCTCGATTAAATCGAATTGAATCGATTCAATTAAAACAAAAAAACAAAAATCTAAAAATCAGAATTCAAAAGTTTGCGAAGAGGGTGGTCGAAAGGGCAATAATTTTTCCAACACCCTGTACGCGAGATTTATGTTATTGCGCACACGTTATGAATATGGCAGTGTGTACGCGATGTGTATTTTTTCTTCTTCCTTTCGTATGCGGGACACACACCTGCCCCTTCGAAATCTCCATGAAAGTTGTGTGTAGACACGCGCGCGTTTACGAAAATCGATATTAATGTTTCATCGCCGTCGTCGGTCACGCGTCTTCCGGATCGCGTCCCGGCTCGTTCGTCCCTGCGGATTGCGGACGACGCGATGTAACCGATGATTCTCGGATGAGAGCGGAGGAAAAAAAATGAGAGAAAAAGGGCGTCTTGAAAAATGAAGTGCCGGACCAGCGGGCGGTCTGCGGACCGTGACCGCCGGTACACGTTTAAGCACTTAGCCGTTCACGCCCTCGAATCGCTAAACTTTGTTATCTATACGGACTAGACGCATATAATGTAACGATATATAATATATAATACGGTTGATGATGGTGTGATTCGTCGACGAAAAGTATAAAAACTCAAAAAGGGCCGAAACGAAAGAAACGTCCGCGCGTCGATTTATCGTCACGTAATAATTTATATTATGATATAATACGCGCGTATTATATCGCAATATTCGTATAGTTGGAACGTGTATAAAATTATTTTATAATATATTATTTATTCACGCTGATGTCGAAACCCGGCACACTTACTGTTCAATGTCAGGGAAAGATTTCTCGCACAAAATACATCGATTTTGATCGTCTTCGTCCGGTTCTTCGGCGTCTCCGTCCACGTCAGCGTCGCCGTCGATCGAACCCAGCGAGTTTTGCGAGGCGACAACTAAAACAAAATTCGGCGATTGTCAGTATACGAGTGTTTAATTATGATAATAGTTATAATAATAATATTCCTAATCAAATTTAGTTCGAGATGTTAAAATAATAATAAAAACAAACTCGATTGCAGTACGAAATATTACACGATGTGTAACCTATACGCTCGGGGTGCCGCCGCGTGATTGAGGTAAAAAACTGTACGCCGACGTCAGATATAGCGGTAAAATAATAATAATATTATTATTGTGATATATATTATTATACGTTTGCCCTCTCGCACCCCCGTTGGTCACGTCCACGGGGACGCCTCGTCCGCAGTTTGAGGGATGAAAGTTACCTTCCGGAACGGAAACCGAGCACCAGAAGGGCATATACATATATATATATATATATACGTGTGTATAAATAACATGTATTATAATAATATGCTATAATAGGTATATATACATATTATTCTTGTGCATTATAAAACACACAACAACCGTCGATGGCATAATAATTAATTCACGGCGCGGTAAGTTTATGCCGTCGACGGTTTTTCTGCAGCGGGGCACGGATAGGGGGGATTCAAAACGCTATCTCATTGGAACCGACGCGCGTCAGGTGCGATTGGGATTTTCAACTGACATTTGGCAGCACCTGTTTTTACGTGATGTAACACGGGCACTACACTATATGTGAAACTGTAACCGAAAACATGACCAATAAACCTATAGGACCCGCGCGTTAGAAATAAAACGCTCTTACGAGATAATGTTGACAAATTTATATAATAATAAATATGAAAAAATAGAACACGAAAAATAAACTAAACGTATTTATAAGACTGAATATAAAAACGCAGTGTCATTCTTAAAACGTATATATATATATATATATATATCGCAAAAAATATAAAAAACAAAATCAAACGACCAAATATTATATTGTGTACGCTGCAAAAACTATTAAGGCAGTATCGAACAATCTATATATACGTATATATAATACGAGTATTAATACTCGTATAATATATATGTTGGGGACGTTTGACGCGTGTAATCGAATATCCGCCCACTAATACTCGGTTTTCGTTTGAGTTCACACGAGCAAACCCCTTTTCGGGGACCCTCGCGAGTCCGCGAACATATGCTTTTGTCACCCTTACCGTAATTTGTAATAAACAGACGCGAAGTTTCGGCTCAAAGTCAAAAGTTTCAATTCCACGGGCGGAAAAATTTAAAAAACATACACAAAAAATACGTTATTATAACGTGTTTATTTATTATTTTTTTTATCTTTTTCAAACGCGATAATATTATTATATTGTACCTCCGTCACCTGCTTCCTGTGTTTCCGCACAAGTCTGTAACGGATCACAGATGGGCTAATTGTTATACATGATGATAATATTACCGTACTTTCGTGAAAGAGGACAGACTCCGATGATTTTCGTGAGAATTTCGAACGACACGACGGTGGACCAAGCATAATATAATAAAAGCATATACGACGGTGCGTAGTGCGCGTAACCCCTTAGCCTCCCGCGGGGTACGGATCCGCTGATGCAAGACAAAACGCCACAGCAGACAACTGGTTCGGAATAACGCGCGCGGTTGGGGACGGACTTTAATGAGCGACGTTGCGAAACGGTCAACGCAACGACGACAGCCCGATATAATTTTTTGTACATCACACTACGACGGGTATTATCGTATATAATATTATGTTATTTATTCTTTGTTATATTAAATAATACGTTTGACATATAGATTTTACGTTACCTAACGAACGTATAGGTAAAAATATTGCCATCATTTTTGTAACGTTGTATTCTCGTGTTGCACGATATAATATTTGGTTGGTCGACTTCACAAAAAAAAAAAAAAAAAAATCCATTTAAAAATATAGATCTCGAAGGCCAAGGGACGAACAATACGCTAACGCGCGGCGAATATTATAACGACGTGTCCATGACAACGTGCAGCGCAGTGCGTATAAACTTGAAATAAAATAATATAATAATTTTGTAATGGGGGTTAAGTCACAGTGATTGTCGGGGCAAACGTTCGACCAGGTGTCTGTGACTTGCACCAGGAAGTGGGAGTTTGAATCTCTTCCGGTCATGTGAAAACCGTTAAAAAAAAAAAAGGGGGCACGTATATATTATTATCGATTCCCTCGGATAATGAAATTAGGTGATTTTCATCCGAAGTGCACTAGATTATTCATCCGATCCGTTTCCGCGCATACGCACAAATCGAATATAATAATAGTTTTTCGAATGGATTTCGATCGAGTACTCAGCGGCGACGGTGCTTTTCTGACCTACAGCTCCTTAAAATATTTTAATCAAAGGGTTCGTTTCGTTTTGTTTGTTGGTCGGCCTGAGAATTTCGAAGTGAGTGCATATTATATAGTGATTACAGAACGCTGCGACAGCCGTTATTTGCAGGCCATGACCAAATGGACGTAGAACAATTGAGTTTTTTTTTTTTTATTATTATTTTTTACACGGGACACGTGAGCTTATTATCGTCGACCCTAATTCGATTTGATCCGAAAAATCTTGCGTGACCTATGGGAAGTCAAAACTATAATAATAACATCTGCGCACACGTACGAACCGGTTAGGTTAGGGTATAATAATCGCGTGACATCGTAGTCTCGTGTCAATCGTGTAAAAAACCAAACAGATTTTAATCAAATATTAATAGCCGAGTATATGGTATATGGTATTATATGGTTAGCAAAAAAGGAAACCCTCAAACTGGCGGCTAATATAATAAAGCTACTGCTATATATACGCGTCCCAAATCGAGTAGATGTATATATTCATATTTTATACGAGTATATTATAATAATTACGTCGAAACTTTGCGATCGTTTTAAACCTGGTGTCGTTTATTGTCGAGTTTTCTTCTCGCTCTTTCTCTTTATTTACAAAGAGTGTGACCGACATCATCAAGTACTAATTTTTACGACTCCCGAAGTCCTCGGTTCTTATGATAATGATATTATATCGTCGTGACTGACACGGGGCGTGAAAAATTTAATTAATATTTGCATCAGATGTAGCTAACGGTCCTCTCCGTTTAAAGACGTATACACGCGCTCGCGAATCGCAATCACTAATTAAAAACACCCTCGTAGTAATTTTTATTTAGCTGCGCTGCGACTCTCGTATAAGCGTTTATCTCGAGATGGCTGCGCCGCCGCCGACGGCGTTTGGCTGTGATATGTTTACGATCGTTTTGGGCGCACGTAGATTTTACATTTTTGTTCTAGATTATAATAATAATAATATTATAATATTATTGTTTTCAGAAAACGTGACTCATGCGGTGGAAATTACTGCTAATGCAGTTAAATAATATTTTTCAAATACGTATTATATTCTCGCCTACGCGCAAACCATATCGCCGCCGTCGAACCTTAAAATAATACGCAATAAAAATTAATAATAATAAAGAAAGAAAGAAAGAAAGAAAAAAAAATCGTTTTCTTATCGTCCGCTCGATATATGTTTATTATAACGAGTGATAAACGCGTACGGAGTAATATTCACACTCAGCTACCACGCGCGTTAAGTACCGGGAACGATCTCGTTCGTTATACTCGTATATAATATATATATTTATTATCAGACGTTTAAGATTTTATTGCGGTTACGAACGTTATAATATTGAATTCGATCGGACTGAAAACGCGAACGAATCGTAACAATATTATTGCAGTACACGCGATAATTATTATAATAATAATAGTAAACAAATATAATATAATATAATATAATACATCAACAAATACCGAGTAATTGATATTACGTAACAGGGTGTGCGCCGAGATCTCTTTTTTTTATAATAATATCTTAATATTATATTGTTCGTTTTGCTATTTATTTGACAACGGTATAAAAATAATATTAATAAATTCGCAAAAATTCTACATGCAGGCCATCATTTCGATCGCGCACGGACGCATTTTTAACAACGATTATAATATTATTATTGATAATAATTATAATTCCGACAAAATTTCGATGAATAATTCTTTTCATAATACGAGATACGACACGAACAAATTTTCATTCGATACAGGACGTTTCAAATTAGATATTAAAACATATACGAGACACGTTCAATTTTTCCGATTCCTTTGTCATTTCAAAACATAAAAATATTATTATTATTATTATTATTATTATTATTATTATAAACCAGAGAAAATACGGGATATTATATCGTATAACATAACTCTCACCGCTATTATTATTATTATGTTTACCGTTTTTCGGGAAATTCGAAATGTCCTTTTCGTAATACGTATAACACGCACATATGTCGTGGCCTTGTTTGCTCTCCGCGGTACAACATATTATAATAGACCGTATTATATTTATATATTATTATTATTATTATTATTATTATCATTATTATTATGTATATATACGTGTTCTACGCGTGTATATATATATTATAATATATACGCGTACAC
The DNA here is from genome assembly GCA_021307375.1 of Tetraneura akinire. Taxonomy (NCBI): domain Eukaryota; kingdom Metazoa; phylum Arthropoda; class Insecta; order Hemiptera; family Aphididae; genus Tetraneura; species Tetraneura akinire. Next base: position 4,430,154 of record JAIUCT010000028.1, read on the forward strand.
AGATTGGGTTTTGCGGTACGGGGTGAAAAAAATAAAATAAAATTATTGTTATTCCCGTTTAATCAATTCAAAGCTATTAGGTCTTTATTACTCGTACAGGCGGAAGACAAATTATCTACCCTAATTTTCTTTTATACTATCGTTCCCGCGCGGTTGTTTTCCGTGCCCCTCGTCACCGACGTTCCCGACACCGCCGCCGCCGCCGACATCTCTATTATTATTATGTCGGACGCGATTAAAATTATACACATATATAATATAAAATATGATATATATATATATATATTATATAAGAACGTTCACACACACACACAGATAATCTATATATAGCGACGTTTGTCGCGCGCGCGCGATTCTAGTTCGTATTTTTGTATATATATGTACATCACGCACATTATGTATATGAATATTGTGTTCTGCAGGGTCGGATTTGCGCGAGCGCGTGCGTATATACGAACAGGGTGGAATAAAAGTAAAGAGAGAGAGAGAGAGATGGAAAATATAAGGTGAGTTATGATATAAACCGCCCAGAAATATGATTCATAACAATGAATAGAAACTACCCACCCTATATGGAATATTAATATTATAACGTGTACACAATATATATACGTATTATACGCTGTTGAAGGGATCGTCTGTGTGTGTGTGATGTATATTGTAATGCGTATGCGCGACGTGTAATAAACCGACGGGACGGACGCGAAATGACAAATATTATCGTTCTGCACAATACGACGGCGGACATGCGTGCGGATCATTAACAGCGTGCCCCCGTCGAGGGAGTGAAAAGTCCGCGATAAAGTAGTACCTACCCCTTTTTAAATTTTTTTTTTTTCACTTCGCACTTCCGCCATTATATTATTATATTATTTATCATTACGATTATAATAATATAATATACGATTGTGTTTTTCGCTCGATATTTAAACAGCTCTCTATTATCACATATTATACGCGCGTACTATATATAGTCGTCGGGACTTTTCGACGCGGGTTCTTTTTTTTTTTTTTTTTATCATTATTAATATTTTTTTCGTCGTGTCTTTCTGACGGGAGGTGTGTTATACATACTGGCCGCCCTCTCACATAACGTATAATATAATATATTATACGTTATATAATATAAATAATAAAGTTGTTTTTATTCGTATATATTGCGGTAATCACCCCTACCCCTCGGGTCCAAAGTATAAACGACGATAAAAAAAAAATCCTCGCAAAACGAAATCATTGTGCGCGCGTCGCGTGGAAAATGCGGCCGTGACGAAACGCACGCGATTAATTGTGAATTAATACTCCCCGGTCGCGGCTATTGTCGAGAAATATTATTATTATTATTATTATTATTATTATTATTATTATTATTATACACACGACATCATAATACAGATACGAGCTTAACTTCGGTGTGATTATTACAATAAAACAAGACGCGTGAAAGGGTGATGTGAGCCCAGTACGAATCTGATGAATTTTAAATAGATCGACTATAATATACTATACTCGCTTCCGTGTTTTTTTTTCTTTTTTTATTACACTGCGCTGTCAACAGTACGATATTCAAAAATATCGGACGTTATATTTTATTGTTATATTACTATAGTAACGTCCGAGAACGCCGTTGGAGGCATGGTTCGAAAATGACTGAGAACGTTATAATATAATAATTTAATACATAAACAATTATTATATATTGTATTATAGAAACACGAAATATAATAAAATATAGGCATCGACATTTCACCTAATAAACGTATGTATTGTAACGGATTATATCGTAAAATGTAAAATTTACCTGAGCCCCTTTCGCTTCGGTCTTCAGACGCGGCCATTAGTTCGCCGAAGGCTGCGTCAAGATGTAACGGTTCCCTCTTGCCCAGCAATAGTTCTTCAGAAGCTCTGACGGTTTGCGTCAATTCGTAAAATATCTAAGAACAAGTAATAATTATTTTTAATATATTATCATAACGCGATAAAATATAAAAAATTGATATTTTAAATAAGCATAAAGAGTATACGACAATAATAATTAATATTAATTTAATACCTGGCCGGCCAATAAGAACGCTCGAACATTTTGTCTACTGCTATCGTTTGTAGACCGAATGAATTTCAGCCAGTTACAAATTTCAATCGTTCCATCCAAATATCCTGAGTATCCAGCGACTCGGACCTGTAGAGTGTAGGTAAACAGAAAAAAAAACCATAATTTATAGTACGGCCGATTTAAAGTGTTATATAATAATATATTAGTATATTATAATATACGTATAGATAATCTAGAGAAACGTTGGCCCGGGTCATTTAAAAGCATCACGCCTCAGGCCCCTTTCAGTTCTTTCGGTCGAGATTGTAATTAATTACACAAGCTTTATAGGACAACTTGGCCATTAAATGTGCGAAATCCGCGGTCGTTAGGTCTTCCCTCTCTGTCTATCCTACACTTATTCACATTTAGACATAAATCACCATCAACGGGAGTGCTGAAAAGAATCGTATAAAGGAAATACCGAGGTTTCGCACCCTTTACCCAAGAAAAAGATGAACCCTTTTGCGGGTTAATTGATGATTGCGGCGCGAAAAAGATCCCTGGATATGCATGGACCTGGATGAGGAGAGGGTCTTATTAATTTAACGTGACACACTCGGCAAGACCTTTTTTTTCAACGCTGTACACATTGCAATTAGTATGAGTCGAGACGATAAAAGTCGAAAACCGAATTGTTTACAACAAGGGGAACGTTCAATAACTTGTATTGTGCGTAGTTTGAATACTAAGGCGTTAGTGGCGGCAATCGCTAAACATGAATTAACGTCTGGTGGCAGTTGATGAATGTACTCGGGCGCTATATTTGTTCGTGTTTTTCACATTATAACACTACGTACTGATACCCATACGTAATATTATAATTGTAAATACATTTTAGTAATATCGATCGTAGTTTTATTATATAAAGAATATTATACGTTTGAAACAATTAACGTCAAAACAAACTTGAAAATATATTTTATTTATGGCAGATAAACGCGATCTAAGTACAAAATGTAATCATTTTGAAACAATTGGAAATTGCGATATAAAATAACGTTTCGTCATTCACATTCACAAAATACCTACCCGTTAATATATAAAATTAATATCAATTTACTAATTTACTCATTTCGTAATTCTCCAAAGAGTATAGTTCGATCCTTTTCCGAAAAAAATATGATTATTTTCCTCGGCCGTTTGTAACCACATACCACAATGAATTCTATATTACGTATATATTTTTGTTATATTATTTCTCGCATTATACAGTGAAAAACCAAGAACATATTGTTTAAATTATTGTTAAAAACGTTAAAATGGCGGAAGTTCGCGGAAAATGATTAATAATAATTCATTATAAATTTTTGGTGTACCGTTTGTAGCTTGTAGGGTCGTCGTTTTAAAAATTAAATTATATTTGCAATTAATAATATTTCTCTGCACACCTACCTCCGTGACGAGCGCCTGGTATTATTATTATTATTATCATTATCATTATTATTATTATTATTATTATTATTATTATTATTATTATTATTATTAAAATTATTATTTATTTTTTTTATTATTATTATTATATCGTACCAGTATTATAATTATATTATACGTCAATTATAACTGATATTACGTATAATCAGTGTCGTACGATCTACGAGTGGGCCACTCGTGATATTATTATAATAATCGGACTGATAACACGATATATTATATCGTATATTTTTATTATTATATTATATACGCCTTTTGCATATTATATTGAAATTCACAATGCACGCGGATAAAGTTGGGGCGGTGAACGCAATTATACGTTTTAAGTGATCAGTCAAAACAGCGTTTCATTATTATTATTAAATGTTTAAATTCGTGAAATTTGCATTTGTCGCGTACACAATATTATATTCGCACGCAATTAATATTTCATTCACGGAGACTTGATCGATGCGTGGACTTATTGCGAGGTGGTTTGATGCAAAAAAAAAAATTTAACTATTCATATAGATATAATAGCCATATAACTATACCATACGTACGGTGCACGATATGAAATTATTATTATTATTATTATTATTATTATTATTATTATTATTATTATTTTACATATCGGGGCGATAGACATAATATGCGTCCCATTGACACCTCGCCGCCGCCGCCACCGTAATTCTTGCCCGAACATCAAACACAATAGCAAGCATCTATATTATTATATTTTATTCGGTAGTCGACCGACGGCAGATGTCCGACGAATTGTCACTCACACACACACACACACACACACACACACACATTTATACGAGTATTATAATATATACGCGGCATCTATTTTTTTTTTTTTATGTAAATAATATTATAATTAATCGTTGGATAAAAACAAAGACGATATAAAAATAATAATAAATTATTAGTGTCTGCACTCCCGTTTAAACAAGTTGACGTAAACGTTTGTTTTTCGAAATAATAGTAAAATGGAACGAATATGTACAGGATTCTACTATATGTTATCGCATTTAGATAATATAGGCAAATAAACGTAACACATGGCATGGTGTTATTTTCGTCGCCGGCGATTAATAAAATCAAAATGTATAGAAATGTTTAAAAAAAAACTGCCGAACTTAAAATAATAATAAAACAATTTGAAAAAATAAACGAGCAGAATATTATACACGCGTTACGATATAAATCCTAACCCGAAATGAATTTAAACGATTAATATTAATATTAATTTATCATCATAACAATATCAGGCAGCTGAGGTATATACGCCACGGCTTTATTTCATTATACACAGTCGGGACTTTGCGGTCCGTTGTTTTCGAATAAATTACATTATAAAAGAAAACGCCGCTCGTATAGTTTTTGACCTCCGCGGGGCGAAATTTTCCACCCGAATGACCGCTCGACGTTAAGTCCAAAATGGCAAAATATTACATTCTGGATGTCGTATTATTACATTGCGTTTTGATAAAACATATTGTTCTATTCGTGTACACAGTGCTTAAATATAATATTTATATTATTATATATTAGGTTTATAAAATTATAATCAAAACGTTGTTGCAGATACACAAACCGGAGCAGAAGCGACCGAGGCTCGTGCGCGCGGTGTTATTATAACGACGTCGGACGATCATCCCGCGGCTGTTTGCGGGTAAATCGCGATGAATTTTTAAACCGCATAATACGTTATTCAATCTTTCCGCGGCGCCCGTGATCCCGTTCGCCGGGACCACGTCAACGGCGTCGTCCCCGCGGGGCCCGGCGAAACGACCGACCGCGCGGCACTGCGGTGTTTGCCGTTTTTATCGAAAAACCAACTCGCCGACAACTCGTATTGTATAATATTATTATTATTATTATTATTATATTATAATACTTGTGCGTTTGTTACAACAACAATAATATTCTCAAAACGACCTTAGCGGAATTCGCGTTATTTGTATTTTGTATAATATTATATTCGAAACGAGAAACGATTTTTCCCCTTATATACAGGGTTGAGGGTATATTCGTATTATAATGTTATAACCAACGACGCGACTTTTCTCTACCATCGCGCATAATTCGATATATTATTATTATCGTCCCACAGCCAAATTTTTTAATCGTTAGTTTATTATAGTTATTTTAATAGAATTTTATACATTAAAATACCCAAACCTCAATTCGTTGTGATTCTTACTAGTTATTTTTTACTAAAAACATTTTTATACACGTGAAAATATTCACTCCGAAACGCGTCTCTCTAATCACAAAATCATACAATATACGCCTATATTATAATATTACGAGTATAATTCGAAAATGTTTTTTTATTTTTTTATTTTTTCATAATATATTATTAATTATTGTATTCCGATCGTCCAGCGATATATAATATTGTACACCCTTCATCATAAACGAAGATCGGAAAGGGAGAGAAATAATATTATATTGTCGAGTTTTTAACCCATTTATTTACTCATAACAAACGATCATATGTTATGTAAATGAAAAAAAAAAATTAAAAATCATTGTATAATATTTTAAGCGAATTTAAATCGTTAAATTATGCACTGCTACTAATTTACGTTTTTACTATATATTGCGTATTACGTATATTGTAAATAATTGTTTAATATTTAAGCTCCTCGCTCTGATATTTGTCATTAATAGAATTTCGACAACCGGCCAAAAATCGAGCGGTTTTATTGTACATTCGACTTTTTTTTTTCTACTTGGCGACGACACAACGCAAAAATATTCAGATAGTTAATTATTTTCGAAATATTATGTATAATAAAAAAATATAATATATGCAGACGGTCATTCACGAACTAAATTTACAACGAGCACGCGATAACGTTTGAAAAATTATCATAAACCAGAACGTCAAAAATATAATAACATATAAAGTGCACCGCACATTATTGAGGAAAGCAAAATAATAATAAAGCGTTATATTGATTTCTTTTTAAAAAAAACGAGCGAGTGAAAACATTAATTTATTTTCATATTCGCTGTAATTATAAACGCACTGGTGTGTGTATATTGCACACAGTGCACAATATTATAATAAATACCGTATAGATTTTTGTATACGTAATATTATATTATGTATGTTATATACACATTTTAGTGGCTAATAATGACTTTGGAAGCGTGTTTAATGTTATATTTATATTAATATTAATATACGGACGTGTAGGTCACGGTCAATAAAACGTCGCGTTTTTCATTATAGGTATACGTTTTATATTTATAAACAAAATAAAAATAATCAACTGTCTGTTTCTGTATAAAATAACAAAAAAAAAAAAAAAAAATTACGGTAGCGTGCGGTTATTATAATAATAATAATAATAATAATAATAATAATAATAATAATAATAAT